>JARACY010001509.1:0-56777 GCA_029255725.1 Scrobipalpa atriplicella
GCAGCTACTCAATTTTATAGGGAGGGCAAATTTTTACTTGCATTTCGACCTATGTTCTTGAGGAAAGTGGTTAGTTTCATGGGTAGGTTCAGCACCCCTAAAGTTTGGTCCAGCAATTTTTTTACTCCCTGTATAACATGTAACCTTGCAGTCGCTTGTACAAAGGGAAATGAAGTTATAGCTATAGCACATAAAGATCGATGCGATGGAATATTCCGAACCCAAACAGAAGTATACACTGCACTTTACGATAATGGTTCAACCGATTTGGCAGTGCTCTTGCACTGGATTAAGTACATCCAAATTTATTTGATAGCATCATATAGCATATTATTACATACCTACACTTATACATATAATGTAGCGATGATGTTTATGATCAATCAATACATAAAACATCTACTCTACGTCTTTACTAAAATATCAATTTGCAAAGTCTTAGTATCTAAAAATTGCGTCTTTCCGTCAAATCAATAAAATGCCAGTTCTCAATCGTTCAGGAGGAAATCTTATCTCTGCCAAAACTAAATCAGTGGCAAAGACCGATATCAGATGTTATGTTCTATTATCCATGAGATAAACTAGATTAGGTTATCTTAGGAGAGTTCATAGTTCCGATGACATAGTTTCAATAGCTCTAAACTAAGTAGGTTCAACAATATTGTTGATATTAACTGTGCTTGTTACAAATGTTACAATAAAACTATTGAGGTGCATTTGCAGCGAAAAGATCAACGTTTTTATATATAGGACGTTTATTAGAAATTTTTATTTATTTTCTAAGTTAGCGGCCCATTTCAAAAAGTGCGGCATCTATCCTGACTTTACCCTATCTGAAAAATTTACATTGAAATAAAATTATAATCTCTTACCTAACGTTGTAGGTATTCAACTGTAAAACTGAAATTAGGTTATGCGGACTTTTTGAACTTAGTTCAGAGACCTTTTAAACTACACAAATATAACATTGTAACATTTGTAACAAGCACAGTTAATATCAACAATATTGTTGAACCTACTTAGTTTAGAGCTATTGAAACTATGTCATCGGAACTATGAACTCTCCTAAGATAACCTAATCTAGTTTATCTCATGGATAATAGAACATAACATCTGATATCGGTCTTTGCCACTGATTTAGTTTTGGCAGAGATAAGATTTCCTCCTGAACGATTGAGAACTGGCATTTTATTGATTTGACGGAAAGACGCAATTTTTAGATACTAAGACTTTGCAAATTGATATTTTAGTAAAGACGTAGAGTAGATGTTTTATGTATTGATTGATCATAAACATCATCGCTACATTATATGTATAAGTGTAGGTATGTAATAATATGCTATATGATGCTATCAAATAAATTTGGATGTACTTAATCCAGTGCAAGAGCACTGCCAAATCGGTTGAACCATTATCGTAAAGTGCAGTGTATACTTCTGTTTGGGTTCGGAATATTCCATCGCATCGATCTTTATGTGCTATAGCTATAACTTCATTTCCCTTTGTACAAGCGACTGCAAGGTTACATGTTATACAGGGTGTAAAAAAATTGCTGGCCAAATTTTGGGGTGTGAACCTACCCATGAAAATAAACAACTTTCCCCAAGAAACATAGGTTGAAATGCCAGTAAAAAAATTGACCTCCCAATATAATTGGTGTCAGCGCAGCAGCTATATTTTTTCTAGGAGGGCCAAATTTTTATTGACATTTCGACTTAAGTTCCTTGAGGAAAGTGGTTCAGTTTCATGGGTAGGTTCGCCCCTTAAAGTTTGGTCAGCAATTTCTTTTACTCCCTGTATATGGAGCTAGAATTTAATCTGTGTAAAAAAACTTAAAATGGTCCAGTCCAGCTGCTTCTCTCGCCGGGCATTCGTTAGACAATAAGTATATACATACATACATATAATCACGCCTTTATCTCTAATGGGGTAGGCAGAGCAAAAACGACCTAAACAAAGTTCGTTTCGCCACGTTTGACAAGTTTTGCGGGTTATTACAGATGATTGCGTATATTGCTATAGTGACGGGTTGTTAGCCCATCGCCCAAATAGAAATACATAGAAACCCCTGAATCCCTTAGCTGGTTTTTACAGCATGCCCGTGAGGAGATGCGGCTGGCACATTCTATATTTTTCTACCACTCCCAGTCCAGCATGGAAGAATAAGTAGAGAGAGCAAATTGAGATAAAGACTTGTGTAGGTGTGGGTGAATTTAATTAAGGTAAGTACCTTTCCGATATGTAGCTATGCTTGCGTGATAATTTTGACACGAAAGAGTCGAGGGAATTACATTCTGTATCACGAAATGATGCAAATTTTTATGAGCATCTCTTTCCGTCATACCTTATAATTATAACTAATTATTAAATCTGTACTTACATTATTTATACTCTTTAAGATTCACACACAACAAAATAAGCTTTATTGTCTATAACATCGGTTATTTTGCATTAAGCTGCGGGTGTTTAAATCTAGTATTATTATAAAGTACCTTTATAATTACGCAATATGTTCCTGACGGCCAAATATTTATGTAGCCAATTTAATTTAACGGTCGTAGTTGGCTTTTGTTATAGCGTGTATTGTTATTGTATAATAATATAAAATTTAATGCTCTCACACGCGTGATAATGCCGTGTTTTTATATTCGTATCAACACTTTTTAATTTTATGATCCGCATCGCATGTGTGTTTGTTTTTGATAGAAGTATATTGATGATATGCTTTTGATAATAAAGAAAATCGTTGTTTAAGAAATTTATGGACTGAAATTGACTGCGATTAAAGTACAAACACTGAATATTCATTCAATATGAGATGGAGAAGTTGGATGAACTTAGCATAAGGTTGGTCTGATGGATTTCCATCAGGTGGTTGAAAGTCCGGCGGCGGCGGGCCGTCCGGTGGCACGGACCTATTTCGAATAAACTCGCCAAAATTAAGGTCTTTAACACGTTAAAGTTTCAGTATTTTTATGAGCTTGTTGGTCTATCCTTGAGGAAGTTTTAATCTAGCTTCGTTCCCTTAAATATTTCACGACGTAATCCTTACATAAAAGCTAATCTATTTCAATGCAGTCCGGTGGCAACCGTTCGCATTAACATCCTTCCCACTTGAAAAGGCGTCGCAAATTTTACAGCATCTCATCCTTGATTCTCTGATGACTGTAGGGGGCGATAATTGGACCAGCAATAGGCAAATTGGTGTAAACCAGCTATTAACTGGTGATCCCTGGCTTCATAAATAATCTGGGTAGACAGGTGTATTCCTTAACTGGTCCATTTGCTGCGGCCCGACTATTTACCGCTGACCCCTAGCCTCCTAAACAGTCTAGACGAACTGGTGTTTTCCTTTACTGGTCGTTATAAAGCACAGTTCTGGAGGGACTTAGACTAGATCTTCGCACGATTGGCGAAAGTCTACTTTAGCTTGGCTAGGGTTGTGATAAATTTTATTATAATCTAAATTGGACCTTTGTAACTGTGATATTAGGTTTGGAATTAGATGAAGTTGCGATGTGATTCTCATGCAAGGGTATCGTTTAACGTTAAACGTTTTTTATTCACGTGATACAGAAACATATTTTTGCATTGTGATAAATTAGAAGCGTAATAAATATTTGAATTTACAGCAGGATTTTCATTAATATAGACTGTAATTGATGAGCGAAAGATTCTTCATTATTTTGCCTTGATATTATCAAAACATAAACTCTACTAAAAATACAGGTGTAAGGGACAGCGTACCGAAAACTGAAAGGAGTTGTTCAGTTAACGAAACTGAACAACTATCACTAGGAAATTCTTGTTTGAAAAAACATGTTTGCTTTTCCATACAAATTATTGTCTGATAGAGTTGGTCATTTTGTATGGGAAAGCCAATATTTTCTTTTAATCTCCTGATCCTGAAAGAATTTCCTTGTGGAAGTTGTTCAGTTTCGTTGACTGAGCAACCCCTTTCAGTTTTCGGTATACGCTGTCCCGAAAACTAGGGAGGGAAAAAGGGATCTAAGTATTTCGGTTTAATCTGCTAGTTTAATAGCCTTCAATTTTCAGTTGATGCTAAAGCTTTGTTGTTATATTTCACAGTGAAACTAGATTCAAGTCAATGTCTATGAAAATTTCAAGGCTCGCTCTGTGGTATTTGTTTATTTTGGTAGCCAACACACTGGCTGAATTATCTTGTTCTATATCCGAAATTTGAATCGATCGTTGTTCATGAATATAAATTCTATCGACTTAGAATCAGTTCTTTTGAATGTTGCACTACCCAAAGTTAGTTAGAGCGTGTAAAATAATGTGTTGAAAAGGCGATTGTTTATCAATATGGATGAAGCGAAAAAAGTTTGCAAAGATCGTTACAAGTGAGAGGATGTGATCTCTGCCTACATCTTCGGTAAAATGGCGTGATATCATTTAATATACTTACTTCCATGCTGGACTGGGAGAGATAGAATAACATAGAATGTGCCAGCTGCATCTCCTCCCGGGCATGCTGTAAAAATCAGCTAAGGGATCCGAGGGTTTCAGTATTGTAATTTAGGCGATGGGCTGACAACCTGTCACTATTAGCAATATACAGATCTATCTGGAATAACCCTCAAAACTTGTCAGACGTGGCGGAACAACCTTTGTTTAGGTCGTTTACGCTCTGCCTACCCCATTAGGGATAAAGGCGTGATTATTATGTATGTATGTATCATGTTATATACCGGGTGTAAGAGACAGCGAACCATAAACTGATAGGTGTTTCTCGGTCGACAAAACTGAACAATTTTCACCAGGAAATTCTTTAATGGTAAAATAAAATTACTTTCCCATACAAAACGACCACCGCGATCTGACAATAATGTATGGAAAAGCCTTTTTTTATCTCTTGAAAGAATTTTCTGGTGAAAGTTGTTTGGTTTGTTGACTTCCTATCAGTTTATGGTGCGTTGTCCCTTACACCCGGTATGTAGGTAGGTATAAGCAGTAAGGGGCCAGCCGGGGCTATTAGGCAGACACGTAACAGGCGGACCAGGGGCGGCAGTGTCAATTTGCTGCCGGATGACAAAAAGTGACTATTTCCTCCGACGTCTGTTGTGTTCTAGAATATAATAAACCAGTTATGGCTGCCGAGCTGAGACTTAAAGGATTGTGTTATATTAGCCTATGCCATGCCACTCATCAATCAATACCAAATTTAATAGACACACTCACATTTACGGGCTCGGGCAGATAAAAATATCGGATAAAATGACTTGCTTTGTGCTCTTGTCTGATATCTACAATTTCTTTACAAGGCTGAAACCACTTTCTATAATAATTAAGGCTCCTTACTAATTTTATTGACGTTGCGTAAAATGATTTCTAGCCAAAGTACTGCGTTTACGCTTGCCGACAAAAATATTATATTGATCTCGGAGATATTTCTTGTCCGATTAAGTATTGAAAACACAATTAAAACAGTTTTAACATGTTAAAAAAAATCATAAAGTCAGGTCTTCAAAAAACTTAAAACGGGTTTTAATGAATAAGGCAACCGAGCTACTACGTGTTTTTTTTCTTAAAACATAAAGCATACTGACCTTGATCCATTGTAGTAATATTTTTTCATTTAACTAATTTGTCATTTTGTCGCTTACGTTTTTAATTCCGAGGGAGTTCAAATCTACTCTCCTTGTTCAGCACGTTGTTGTGCCACATTTGTGTGAGTGGGAGACAAATACCTATTTCGGCCCGCCGCAAAATATGGTAAGGCCCCTTAAACCATTTCTCGTTTTCGCTTTTCCCTGTCAATACCACTAATAATCAGACTAGTTTGATTAACTAACGATTGACTTTAAATATGTTTGAACATGTTCCACTAAACAGTTTATAGGTATAAAACACTTCCTTTTTACAGCAACAAAGAAACAATGCCACTCCAATGGGATCTTCGCGGTTTCCCTTGGGAACAGATGTAAATAGAGTTATATCTCGATGGGCCGTTCGATACCTCCTCACGTTTCTCATATTAATGGTCTAAAATAGGCCTTGACGTCACACTCACGTGATTTTCAGGGATGCCACTATGGAAAAATTAAATAGAAGATATTTATTTCTGACTGAAAAGGGTAAACGTTCCACTGTATGCTATAAACTTGATCAAGCGTGTCGCTATCTAAACTAAAACCAATAGATGTTATTTGGTCGCGTGCCGGTTTGTGAGACGGCCCTCTTTTTTTACATCGCTGGCTCAGCGACCAAAAGTGGATCTTCCTTTTATTTGAGTTAAGCTGTCCCTTACACCTGGTATTTTAACAGCTTCGTCAATTGGCCGTGTGGTGTTTGCCAGTCCGCGGAATGGTTGTTTTACAACGCTCTTGGCCGAAATAAAAGGACATTTTGCGGATTGCGTTTTGCAATGCACAATCCGCGGAGTGTCCCTTTTTCCGGCCAATGAGCGAACTCGAGGATCGTGCGTAACATATATAAGTATTTACCTGCTGCGACAGTCTGCTGCTGCTGCGTGCATCCCACCTTGGAATAGTAGCTTTCTAGCTTTATTCTCATTTATCTCTGGCGATGACTACATTTGTCATCCATCACACCGCAACAGGTGTCCGCATTTACACATTACACATTAAAATAACTGGGAACTAAGGACGAGCGGTCTGGCAACTCCGCGGATGTCAAGACTCTTTAAAAAAAAAAACGTCCAATGTTTTTGTTGTTGCCAGTTCAATATCGCAGCGGATATGTTTCGGTCGTAGGCGTCCGTGACATTACGGCTTCTTATCACTTTATCTGGATTATACCAGTTTTCAAACTCAGGAGTTCACATGGCGTCTATAAAACATGTAAACAAACGCGTTTTTTTGGCCTTCAAACTTGTAAATATTATGTGATCGATTCTTGACTTATCAACGCGGTTTTTTGTTGTCATTGTGTACTGTGCTAAGTTCTTTGACTTCCTTTTTTTTTGCAATTTGCATTTTGCGGTACTTTATTATTTATTTTATAAATGAAATCGGTAAAAAAAATTTCAGATAGTTTAAAAGTCGTTGGTTGACTCGATTTCTATAGAGTAATAGAAGATTTTTAATAGAAAATTTGAAATGGATAAGCGAGACAAGACTTAATTCAATGGCATTGTCACTCCCACAGACGGACAACCACAGCTTCTTAACGTACATGTCAGATGAGTAATATTTACATTATTGAGAAATTTCGTCATAAAAAAACAAAAGGAATCGAAGTATTGGGATTAGAGCTCACAACCTGTCACTTTTGGTAGTACACATTTGATTCCTTTTTGCAATCAGATCGTTGTCGCGAAACGTTGATGCTCTACCAATACCAACCACGTAAGAGAATTTTGCGTGATTTTACGTTTGTATAAATCGATTCAGAAAGCAGGCCAGTAACAAACCAGCCAGCACTTTTATTCGGGCGCGCAATGTTTTAGAGTGGTATAAACTTGTGCACGTTTTCATAAAACTACAATTCACAATCGCAATTCGAAGTACATTGCTTTATCTGTTAGTAAACTAATATCTCTAGTACTAAAATTCTTGTATTCTATACTGGGACTGTTAAACAAACATGAATGAATGAGCTGCTTCTCCTCCCAGGCATGCTGTAAAAATCAGCCAAAGGATTCGAGTATTATACGGGGTGTAAGGGACAGCGTCCCGCTAACTTATAGGGGTTGCTCAGTCAACGAAACTGAACAACTACCACCAGGAATTTTTTTCAGAAAATGAAAAAAAAACATTTGCTTTTTCATACAAAATGACCACATCGATCAGACAATTTGTATGGAAAAGCAAATATTTTTTTTCATTTCCTGAAAAAAAAAAACCTGGTGATATGTGTTCAGTATTGTTTACTGAGCAACCCCTATCAATTTGCGGGACGCTGTCCCTTACACCCTGTATAATAAAGGCGATCGGCTGACAATCTGCAAGGTCAGAACTAATATCCCTCAAAACTTGTCAATTTTTTTTTCGATGAATCGCCCGATGAGCCCTGGTGTTTTTAGGTAGGCATCTAATAGCACAGCTAATATGCCTCTGATATGGTTTCGGTAACGACAACTATCAAAGACTGCGACCGAGACCGACGATTCGACGTGTCCCTTAGAATCACGGAATCTTTTCTGGTGATTGTGCGCAATGTACTTCGAATTGTACTTGTATTTTGTAAATGGCAGTTTTATGAAACGAGCCCCTGGTGCCGTGTGTTTTACTGTTCGGCTGTTTGGCGAGCCGCCAGTGCCTCTTATTGATCTACAATCCACGCCGGGGATTGGCAACATTCGGCACTCGTGCCAGAATGGGCGTAGTCGCATTTTGTTTGCAGTTCGAAAATTAAAAATGTCTGTCATCATCTTGCTAGCATTTTCCTCTATTTCACGTGGTTGGCTACTTAATCTAGGGGTTTGAACAAGTATACTGGTTTTGTTTTTTTATGACGAAATTTCTCAATAATGTAAATATTACTCATCTGACATGTACGTTAAGAAGCTGTGGTTGTCCGTCTGTGGGAGTGACAATGCCATTGAATTAAGTCTTGTCTCGCTTATCCATTTCAAATTTTCTATTAAAAATCTTCTATTACTCTATAGAAATCGAGTCAACCAACGACTTTTAAACTATCTGAAAAGACACCGATAGGGACCGGTACCGACATAAATGACTTTCGAAACCACAGTTTTTTATTGATCTGAATCCAATCTGACGAAAGGTTTACCACCACTGCGCTAGAATCTGGTCAGCCAACGAGGAACAATGCGACCTTTACAGCACTGAGGTGGTCTGTGTGTTATCACAGATATTTCTGATAATACAAGTGGTTTGTTTTCGCTCATTTACTATCACCGTTTAGTGTTTCTTGCCGCTGTGCTGTTTGCTGATAAATTACTTTGCAGCGGTATTGTACTTCAGTTCATTTCGTTTTTCACAGCAAAAAAATACCACTGGTTAAAGTCAGCTGTGGAATTCGACGGCTAGAAATAGTATCACAGAGAACACCTTTACTAAACCAACATGCGACAGACATCGAATTTTGAAACAATTTTGACCACCAGTCCCTGGCCCGATTATAATTAAGTTCAAGTTCAAGTTCTTTATTGCATATATCAATGTAGAATACAAAGTTATGTATGTAATACAAAGACACCCTGCGAGGGTACAGCAAACATAGTTGAGAGGGAGCTTAAATAACATTATAAACTTATCTTAAATTCTAGGAATAATTTTAAATTAAACCTAATTAGTACGGCTGTTAAGGATCAAAATCAGGACAAAGCTTGCACATTCGCGTGATGGGTTGAATTGGTCTCAGACTAGTTGTACACATCCTAAGGTAACTTTTGAGATATGTTGCCCTGGTGGGTACACTCTATGGGTCTGCAGGCAGGGTCGGTTAGGTTACAATAGGAGCAATTACAGTATCTTAATGATATAGGAGTGGTGCTCGAACAAAGTTTGGAGCACACCCTGGTCAGATTCACATCGTGGTGAAAAAAAACCAAAATGGCGGAAAACAAGATGGCCGCCATACAAAATAAAAAGTCAGATATCTCCTAAACGATGAGAGATAGATGGAGAGTGCTCGAATAAATGTTATAGGCAATGATAGTGGGTAACTTTCGGTGATCACGAAAATCCAAGATGGCGGATCCAAAATGGCGCCTGATAAAAAAAATGCTCCGATCAGGCTGCAATTTGGTTGCTGAGAGGTTATTGAAGTACTTATTTGATATTTATAGTTCGTTTTTCAAATCCACCGTTTTCCAAGATGGCTGCCATACAAGGGTTTTTTGTATCAAGTACTTTGATCAGATCTGGCGTGGAAACAGTTGCTCGTAGTGGGAGTGAATAGTACTATTCTGTATTTGAATGTGTTTTATTATTATTTCTGTGGTCCTCGCCCCCCCTACGAGGAACTGTTTACGCGCCAGAATCGATTAAAGTTTCTTTAAATACAACGGTTTTTTGTATGGGGAACTTTGATCAGCTCTGGTGCGGGAATATTATATAGGAGTAGGCAGGTAGATACTACAATTTTTTTGGCTTGTAGAGCTTTTACTTATTTTACGATTTTAGCCCCTTACGAGCAAACATTCTTGCGCCAGAGCTGATCAAAGTTCCCCATACAAAAAACCGTTGTATTTAAAGAAACTTTAATCGATTCTGGCGCGTAAACAGTTCCTCGTATTGGGGGAGAGGACCACAGAAATAATAAAACAACACATTCAAATACAGAATAGTACTATTCACTCCCACTACGAGCAACTGTTTCCACGCCAGACATGATCAAAGTTCTTGATACAAAAAACCCTTGTATGGCAGCCATCTTGGAAAACGGTGGATTTGAAAAACGAACTATAAATATCGAATAAGTACTTCAATAACCTCTCAGCAACCAAATTGCAGCCTGATCGGAGCATTTTTTTTATCAGGCGCCATTTTGGATCCGCCATCTTGGATTTTCGTGATCACCGAAAGTTACCCACTATCATTGCCTATAACATTTATTCGAACACTCTCCATCTATCTCTCATCGTTTAGGAGATATCTGACTTTTTATTTTGTATGGCGGCCATCTTGTTTTCCGCCATTTTGGATTTTTTTCACCACGATGTGAATCTGACCAGGGTGTGCTCCAAACTTTGTTCGAGCACCACTCCTATATCATTAAGATACTGTAATTGCTCCTATTGTAACCTAACCGACCCTGCCTGCAGACCCATAGAGTGTACCCACCAGGGCAACATATCTCAACAGTTATCTTAGGATGTGTACAACCAGTCTGAGACCCATTCATCCCATCACGCGAGAGTGCAAGCTTTTTCGGCTAACGGCCGTACTAAATAGCATTAGATTTTCTCTCAAGAAATTACTTAATACAGAAAGAAAGAAAAAATATCTAATACTAATATAATACTAATATAAAATTAAACACGGACAGGGATTGTAACGAGAACGGATGAAGACCAAGCTGAGTTGCGTGGCATGAGGGAGGCCTATAGGCAGTCCACTCAGCAGTGGACTGCTGCTGATGCAGACTGATTATTTCAACATGTAAATATGTAAAGGACAATGGGCAAAAGTGGTCCAAGATGCTGCACTGATAAAACTTGTCGTAATTGAAAGTAAATTCTAACTTGGCATATGATTCGGGTCAAGTGTTATCAAAATCCGTGCGGGCAATTTTTTTTTATGGTCCCTTTTAACATGGTTATTTTCATACAGTATCCCCTAGTGGAATTTGGTCTAAGATGCTGCACTGATAAGACTTGCCGAAATTGAAAGTAAATACTTGGCATATGATTCGGGTCAAGTATTATAAAAATCCGTGCGGGCAATTTTTTTTTATGGTCACTTGAAAATGGTCATTTTCATCGAGACGGATTTTGATAATACTTTTCCCGAATCATAATGTCAAGTATTTACTTTCATTTCCTACATGTCTTATCAGTGTAGCGTCTTGCACCAAGTTCCATACATTTTTGCCCATTGTCCTTTGCTCAGAATGTTCATATGTACAGGCTATCCTTTTTTTTTAAATTTAAATTGAACTCATGCATCGCAAGAGCAAATCGCTGATTTCATACATTCTAACAAATACTCGATTTACTTATTTGCAAGCCAATTCCATTGAAACCTCATTACACACCGTTGTCTCTTTTAAGGGTCTACATCTCAATTTCCTTTCCCTTTGCGAGACATCCGTCTCATTTACCAGACAGATTCAAGTGTCACAGGGTTGGCACTTTATGGAAAATGATGATTGAGTTTCTATGTTTGATATTAAGTATAAATAGTGGCCGTATGCATTACAAAATGAAGAATTACTTTCGATTTTCGCAAAACGTAAAATATTCATTAAAATGTTTATATTTGAGACACAGTTAATTTACTTCTTGTGGGGGCGCTAGTGAGCTCAACATACCACCTCAAATGAGCTTTTGCTAACTGGATAATGTAGCTAGAGCTAGACGAAGCTTTGTAAAAAGTCATTTTTAAAATGTTCTGTTTTTCTGTTCTGTAGTTTAAAATATGAACCAATCCGCAAATGTATTCCTATTTAATACTTATTAGTAGTGAAGATTAGATCGTTTATTTTTCCTTTTCTTCCTCGACAACCCTCCATCTTGTCGTAAACATGGCGGCATATTCATCACAGCTAATTGCTTTCAAATTAAATTGCTCTGGTTTCCGTGATTCCGCACTCCTGAACATCAACCGCATTAATTGAACGTTTTAAGGGCGTATTTAGGAGCTTTTAAATTTTTTTTAATACATATAGTCACGCCTGTATCCCTTCACGAAATAGGCAGAGCGTCAACTTCCTTATGCGTTTAGGACGTTTTCGCCACGCCTGATAAGATTTGAGGGTCATTTTACAAAACTCAAGCTTAACGAGCCATGTATTGGTATCGTAACAGGTTTTCAGCCTTTCGCCTAAAAAGAGAAGCAGCAATTTCTTATCATAATAATAAGTGCTTAGATCCGATTTAAAACATAATAATGTACAAAGTGCGAAAGTCTTAAACAAACATGCGTATGGTACATCTTCGCGCCACTGAACCGTCCCTCGTTTTTCCAGCTGTAGTCAATTTTCTTCAGCTATCAAACGGAACGGACCTCCCCCTTTTACGGTTCCCCATACACTGCTAGCGATTTTCAAACTTTTGTGGGATTTTCTCATTTATTTTGCTCTACCTTTACGAAAAGCAAAAATATATAGATAATTAAGGCCCCAGTTGCAAAAGTTCCTTAAAGCGTTTGCCTGAGCCCTTCAATTATAGTGCTGTGAACTTGGGGTGACTTAAACAAGATACTTAATAACCCATTTCATCATCGTCATGGGGTGCCATCTGCAAATTAAAGTTTAGAGGTCGCCTGGCGCTGCTGGCGCGGTTGCGGTAGTACCTACTGCTTTGTTGTATATTTATAAACCACTGATTGGTGTCGTTTACACTAAACCCCGATATTTCTGACAGATTAGCCAAATCTGTTTTGTTTGGGTAGGCATTTGAAGAATTCTCGGTTAACCAATTTCTGAGATGCTCCACGTTTTTCTTACCCGAAGTTGTATCTTTTCCCTGATTTAAAGGTGCTACTTTTGGAGAATGGTTTTTTTCTGGAATAGATCTTTAAAATATGTTTTTATTCCAAATTAAAGCTGAATGTTTTGTATTTCTAAGAGTTTGAGAAACACTGTCCCAGATGTTTATCTACCTATACATTGCGTGACATTCACCCAGGCCAGGGTATAAACAGTCGACTAAACCAGTTCTATTGATTACGGAATACAAACCTTTTGATAATATCAAGACGGTTTCCTTTAAACGTATTCTTTTGAAGAACAGAAGTACCTATTTACTCACCATTCTGTTTTCTTTTATAATATAAATAAATATAATTTTGTTAGCCTAATACAAATGTTTAGTTTGTGATGTTTGGGAGAAAATTGCACTTTCTTCTTCTTTGCGTGTCGACTCGACGAAACTATTATTAGGGCCAGGAATGTATGAAAAACTAGGTAATCCATACCTAGCTTTTCATAGAAAATGTTCTTTGAAATCGTAGATGCAACTCTGTAAGTTCATTAGTAGTCTCAATGTTTCGCCTGTAGCCGTGTGTTTAATTTTTCAAACTTTT
The DNA here is from genome assembly GCA_029255725.1 of Scrobipalpa atriplicella. Taxonomy (NCBI): domain Eukaryota; kingdom Metazoa; phylum Arthropoda; class Insecta; order Lepidoptera; family Gelechiidae; genus Scrobipalpa; species Scrobipalpa atriplicella. Next base: position 13,641 of record JARACY010001509.1, read on the forward strand.
TCTGATCTAGACATGCCCTGAAGACATGTACTTAGTTACACAAATAGATCTTTACTATCAGTCAGATATAGACATGACTCCAGCCACTTGTGACCTGGCATAACATCGTATATTTACATTAAAAAGAAGGTCGTCTCGTAGCGATTGCCATTTACTTTGATGTTCTTCTGTGTAATAATGACATCATACTATGAGCTAGACCAACTAACCCTAAGTCCTTTCAATCAAATAACTAAGATCGCCTTTATTCAGAAGAAGAAGAAGAACGGAAAGAAGGAGTTCTGAAGTAGGTTGAAAAAACCTACGTTGAGATTCAGAACCTTACTTCTTTTCTTAATAGACTTTTCATGTTTAAGGCCCGTATTTAGGTATAATCAGCTCTCAAGAGTGACAGCGAGTTTAAGTCCGTATCAGAAATGTCATTACAGTATAAAATGATCTTTCAAATCTATACTTAATATTGCTCTCAATCTTGAGATCGATATAATTTATAAATACGAGCCTTAGTGTGTTGTAAATTAGGTGGTCGGCGGACAACCTGTTAAGACACCCGCGTAATATTTTTCTAAAATGTGTCAAGTGTGGTAAATGTTATTTAAAATTGAACGTCGACGTTCTGTCTACCCCCTAACTTCTACTTTCGTATGAATACTATTGTCGTGAACAACGGTGTCAATTGCATCAATTATATGCAATTAACCTCAACGCTTGCAACTACATATTCAATGTGATATAACAAGTGTAATAGATAATCAAGATAGTAAGTTTAAACCTAGGCAAATGGCAGGTGAGTATCAAATTGCCTAAAACCAAAGCCGTAAGTTTTAAATGCCTATAAAAACCTAAATAATCCTGCCTTATAAAATGGTAGGAATCTCATAGTCAAAGTCGCTTAGAAGTTGTTCTAAAATCTGAAGTATTCTAAAAGGTATCATTTTGCCTAAGACTAAGTTCTGTTTGCGATAATTGGTTAAAAGCCAAGAAAAAGCCCGCCGTACCTTATAAAAGGGTGGAAATTTCACAGTCAAGATGGTAGTCTACAAAAATCGCTAAGTTGTTCTATAGCCTGAAGTATTCTAGAAGTTTCTAACGAGTTCATTCACTCTAACTACTTGAGTTTCATTAGGTCGAGTGATGGAGCGATCCCTTGCGATTTTGCCAGTCAGCTGTTTTCAAAAGCTTTTTTATGGTCGGGTAATAAGGGAGATGCGTCTATTTTTAACGTAAGGTATTTACACCTATTTCATGCTGATTATTTACTTTACCTACCGATGGTTAGCCAAATAATTAGCTATCACTCGGTTAAATTCACATCGATCTGTATTAGATTAGATTAGTTTGTTTACCTAACTTAGTAATAAATCTACCTTATTTTATTTTATAATAAATCACGCTGTCTCTGGTAAGGAATATCCCATAACACGCCTTCTCATTTTATTTATTTACATTTCGTTGCAAAAAATAGAGTTCCAGTCTCGGCTTTATTTTGCCAAAGCTACTGTTCAAAGAAAGTCTTTGATACTATAAACATTCTGCTGCTTTCAATAAGATCCTTAACTTTAAAAAGTACTTTCTCGTGCTGTATTTCAACAAGATAGTTGACGTTTAAACAAATGCGACTAAGAGCGTGAAAACACAATTTGCACAATGTATAACCTAACTTACGTCACTGAAAATGATATTTAATCTTTTTTCAATACCCTTTGTAGGTATGTTTTTCGGTCAAAATTATTCCAAATAAAATCTAACAAATAACTTTAATTCTAACCAAACTACTACCATACATACATATAATCACGCCTTTATCCCTAATAGGGTAAGCAGAGGAAAAATGCCACGTTTGACAAGTTTTGAGGGGTTATTACAGGATGATTGCGTATATTGCTATAGTGACGGGTTGTCAGCCCATCGCCTAAATTGCAATACACAGAAACCCTCGAATCCCTAGCTGGTTTTTACAGCATGCCCGGGAGGAGATGCAGCTGGCACATTCTATGTTTTTCTACCACTCCCAGTCCAGCATGGAAGAAACTACTCCCACAACTACACTAAAGTTTTACTCTGCAGTCCACAGGTCTTTGCACTCAGTTGTATTCTTCATTTTCCTTCACGTTGACCCCTTTCTAAAGGGGGTTCGTTGTGGGAATGTAGGTCAAGTCGTGTCACGAGCTCTACAGGCTGATGTGAAAAGGGAATGTATTATACTTACTTAGTAAATCCAGCCATTAAGGGGGAAACTTTGCTCCAAACATAAGAATGGGTGTCAGGTGAAATCTTTAACATAATCCATTTTTTAACTTCCATATATGAAAGAGTCGAAGGTCACACTTGACGGGCGGTGTTGTGTGGCTTTCTTTCTCCTGAAGAAGAACCTCGTATTAGGTTGAAACTTTGAGGTCAAAACCTTCGTCAAATCTACAATTGAATTGCCGAGTATTTTTTAAACATATAAATAACACTTGTTTGTCGCTTAATAATAAAAAGTGTCGTTCAATAAAAAAGTCAATCTTTACGGCGAGATATTTCAATATGCAAAGATAATATTTGATATGCAAGATGAAAGATTACTCTTCATATTTTTCCATATTTCTTACCACAATGCTCGTGTTTAGTAAAAGTAAAAATTTACTGTCGTCAGAACAATCCTTTTAAACTACTATCGCTCCTTCTGTAACACCCTGTAGCCGTAGGGGATGTGCTAGGGGTGAGATGTAATCCCCTGTATCCTCTAGTGCAGAATAAAAGTCGCCGTAATTGAGCTCTGTCTCTTGGCAGAGTTCTAAACCGCAAGATATGCCGTCGCACTTTGTGTTCCATTCTTTAGAAGTAGGGATTTTGGAGTCAAGGGGTGAGGTGCAATTCCCTGAATCCTCTCGTGCATAAGAGTCGCCCTAATTTATCTGTCGGCAGACGAGTGTGATGGTAGCATTACGATGTGTCACATCCTGTAGAAGTAGGGATTGTGGAGTTATGGGTGCGGTGTAATCCCCTGGACGTCTTCGTGCACAAGTCGCCATAATACAGGGTGTAAAAGAAAGTACTGTGTTCCTTTAAACCTCATGTTCTACTAATGATGACAAACAACTTTCGCAAAGCACAAACATTTTAGCCCGACATTAAATTTTGCCTTGTCCATACAAAACTACAGATCCTGGAGAGCATCTTTGTATGGAAAAGACATTTTTTTTTCGAGCTAAAATTTTTGTGTATTGGGAAAGTTGTTTGGTACCATCAGTAGAATATGTGGTTTAAAGGAACGTAGTACTTTTTTTTACACCCTGTATAGTTCTGTCAGAGGATTTCTGTTGGCAGACTTCTATACTACATCACCCTAGCCTAGCCCCCCACTCCTCTGGCCTCCTAGACTTCTACACAGTAAGTTTTAATTAGATCGCCTTGTTACCAACGTACTTGCTATCTCATAATACCTACAGTTGGACGAAGCTTTCAGTTAATGAGAAGACTTGCTAAGTGCTCCGACTTTGTTTTCATAAACAAACAGAAAATAAGGTTTCATAGAAGGTGTTATCTACTTTTTTTCGTTGTTAGACTTTCTCGATGAAAAGGTTCTTTTTACTTTATCCAAATTTAAAGTTTAGGATGCGTGTTTGCTCCGAAATTAATTAAATTTTTTAATGAAATTGTAAGTCTATTTATTCAATCGCAATAAAAGTTGTACTCAAGGAAAAACTTGGGATTTTTTTGATTTTAAGAAGTACCTCAGGGAAGCTACTTAGGACCGATATTATTAAGTCTACTTATACTTACAAATGCGCGAAAAAATATACGCGGCGAGCTAATTACATGGCTTGTTATTGCTCCCGTTATGGAATATAAATCATTGGCATGCATATTATTACGAACAATTTAAAAAGTATGCACTATGCACTTTTAAATTTCATGTTTGGTCCAGGGAAGCTACTTTGTTCCCATATTATTAAGTCTGCAAAAAAAAAAACGCCGCGAGCTAATTACACAGCTTGTTATCGCTCCCGTTATAGAATATGAATCATTGGCATGCATATTGTTGCGCGAACTTATTGCAGTTTATGTGGTCGGCCTTACTGGCGGCGGTGCAAGGACTTTCATTCGCCTCTATGCTTCTAATGACGTTTGGTCACATGTTTGATTGGCTGTTTTTATGGTCGGTATTATTCCATTAGCTTTTTCATCCTAAAGTATATGTAGTAATATTAATAAGAGTACCTTTTTTAACAGCTTGCGTACTATGTTTACTCATTAGTATTACCATTTACTCAAGGGCACATGATTAATTCATTAGTCAAACTAAGTTTCCTATTATCATCTCTCGACCATTGACTTCTCTTTTTTTATAATGATAGACATTATTGAAAAAGTAAATAGAGATTGGGCATGTAAATATTTTTTATTTAAGCTTAATACATTTGTTCGTCAAAATATTTTCATATCTTTGTTCATAATGATTTTGTGGATTGTATCTGTTATTTTATTATTTGAATTTCTTATTTTATTGATTATGAATCTATTTTAAATACTAACAAATTAGAGTTAAGATTTTACTAACAAGATATGAATCTATGTTATTCGAATTAAATAAATGAATAATAGGTAATATAGGCAATCCTTATGTGAAATATTTTTCGTTCATGCAGTTCGTTTTCGATTCGCTGTACTGTCATTTTAATATATTGACGTCACATTTTCGTAAGGTGTTTGAGTACCTCATTATACCTTCCATAAGAAGAAGGTTCATTGGCTCTAACTGTTGATGTAATGTGATATTGTTTTTAATTATAGTTAGTCACATCACACCACCAAGGACAATGTTTTATTTTTTGAGCACGTTTCCTGTGAATCAATTTTCTTAGACGCCATTAGATAGTTTGGTATTACTCAAGTTTTGCTATTAATACGGCTTGTAGTTTATCAACTTGCTGGCATTTTATGTATCGAAGTTTCAAAAGTATGGCCTCTGTATACTAGTTTATGAGTGAGTATACTTGTGAAGTTTTCCGCATGGATAGGCGTTTTAGTTTCGTAATTATCCCATAAAAGAACTACGACTAAAGTAGGGAAATAGATTTCTGTTGTGAAATTACACCCATCAAGAAACGAGCCTAATTGAACCATTCTAGAAAATTACACTTCAATCAAATTTAATTTTTGGGGGTGCGTATTTCGCTCTCACTATTATGGCTAGAGACATTAATGCTGCTTTATCAACAGCTTTAAGAAATCAACTTTGAAATTTTCCCTTAATTGAATAACAAGCTAGATATCTAGCTCAATGAGTGCATTATTCGCACGACCGTGGTCACTTGCATCATCAGTGCCTGGCCACGGAAACAGCGGTGCGAATCACGACTAGGTTTTATACTTGTATAGGTATAATCTTGAACTCACAAAATTCTTATGGCAGAGGGAATACATAACATAAGTCCGCCTCCACGAGGGGGTGCCTGCCCTGCAAACACTCCCATTAAACTACGAATCCAAGTCTAGATGGCATCATGTTCAATAACGTTAAATAGGTGCGTGAAAGGATCTATGGCCTTGGCGTCGGTTCTTTGTTGACCACTGTTTCGTCTTCATTTCGACTCTTCAGGTGCGGAAGCGTCCGCATGACAATTGTTTGCTGGTGGGAGGACCAATCTGCGGAGATCATGCCTAAGAGCTGCTCCTAGAGAGTTAAATTCTGTTCCGTTCCAACAAGCTAAGCTCACGAGATCAAACACTCGCAAATTAAATACCTACATTTGATTTGTAATTTTTACCTTGTGTGATAAATCATGTACTTTCCTTTGACTTATGTGTATTAATAATCCTCTTATCTCTTTGTTCCAGGTAAGGAAATATTCCTGACATAAAGTTAAAGGTTATATTTTATTTAGTATCATTTGTGTTTCGTCGTTGTATCAGAATACCAGTACCTTTAAATCTTTTGGGTGAGTACGCTTCATCATTAGCTCTGCTAGATTCAACAGAGGCAAAGCGACAATAAACAGGCATGATGCTGAGCATACTTATCATCTTCTACAATGTTCTAATTGATCTCATTTTATTGTTTAGTTTTAAGTAGTTTATAAGTGTTTAATATTTCTTATGCAATCGCTTTGGGATTTCCTGTCATGGTTGTGTAAATGTATTGAAATAAAAATAAAATAAAATAAAATAAATGTTAGAATTAATTAATTTAAAATCTACATCCCTTGAGATAGCAACGCTTGCCTGTCTAACTGATACAACTAAGTACGCGTCACAATTCGCGCCGCCATGTCTATGGCCAGGCCGGGCCGTCGAAGCTAGTGGGCGGCCATTAATGATCCTGAATGATATCAATCTCGGTACCTCTTGATTGATCTTCAAGGTCAAGTTCTTCCTTTTAGCCGGTACTATGCTAGGATACATTGTATTCTAAAATTACGGTTGTACGGGTTAGGTTTGATACAGTGGAAAGATACATTTTCGTTAAAAAATATTGCTCACATCTCCGTTGTTGGAGAGTCATTGACAAATGCATCACTAAATAAAAACGGTGAATTTGCAAAGCTTACGTTGCTAAAACTATGTATGTCAGCGTAAACTTGTAACAACTGTTAACATATTATTTATATGTTAAATCATAATATTCTATCCCTATCTCTTCTACCTATAATTTTACAATTAGATTATTATTTTGAACAGGATTATTACCGCGATTATATTTATTGTTACCTCGATATTTCATCATGCTTCATGGTCACAAGCAGACTAAAACTGCGTAGAAATATCGAAGTAACATTAAATGAAATCGCGGTAATAATCCCGTTCAAAATAATAATCTAATTGTAATGATAAACCACGAAAGTTTGAAAACTTATACCTACAATTATTTATTTATTTATTGTTTATTGTACACAAGTTATATGACAATGAGAATACATGAAGAATGACGACACAACAGGTACAGCTTATTTCTACTAATTAATTTCTTCCAGCCGACCTACGGAAGTGAGACTATTACAAGAGAGGCAGAATAGGCGTGCACAAATAATAGAAAATAAAATAAAAGGCATAGCTATAAACTATTATTTGTCTTTCTCGACAGTAAACACCTTTAATTTGTACTGTTGTTATTTTATTACAATTTGCATCCACATATTGCATCACAAGTGGGCGATCTAATGGTCCTGAACAATACCAATCTTGGTTCCCCTTGATTGCTGTTCTATGTCAAGGCATAGTTATTATTCTGTGGTCAAGGTATAGAATCTGAAACTTGTTGTTCATGCGCTTTGAAAGTGATGCTTGTTAAGAAAACAAAAATTATTTTTTTCCATTTTTATATGATCTACCTATTCGATAATCATGACTTTTTTAATATAAAAGTGATAATTTTTATTCAGTCTCACACACTCAGTGACACCTGGCCCTTTCCAAAAATAATGCGAATTTAAACGCAATTCGAATACCTATTATTGTTTTCTCTCGGGAACGACGATGTCGAGAAATCCCGTTTCGCGGTTGGCATGACGTTATTATTAAAATAATTCGGGGCTTATTTTCTTTGTTAGACCGCATTCACCCTTTTAAAACGGTTGTTCTACTGCGCTCCATAAATAAGTAGCGCTGAGCTTGTTCTTGTTGATTTTCTTGCTTGATCTTCTGCCGTTCTCATCCAATTTCTGCCCCAAGTTTTTTTAACCCTTTCTAAGGCAGAGCATTATTTATTATTATTATTACACTAGCCTACACTGACCCACTGCTGGGCCCTTTCTTCTTCCAGACCTCAGAGCATTAGAAAAATTTAATTGATTTTAAAACTTACTGCGAGTAGATAAGGTTTAAAAGGTAGCAACATATTTGTCACTGCCTTATAAAGGCTTAAAGCGTGGTTAAATCACTGTACTTAATTATTATAGTTCTTTGAGCACAGTGATTTTCGGAAAGCGGTGGAACCACCCTTGTTAAAACAAAGGGAAACAGAATAAAAGATGAGTTATATAGAGATGAATAAAAGCCCAAACCAGGAGAATAAACAGTCCCTTTTCGAATCATTCACATGTAAAAGGCAAAGGGCATGTAGTATCAGATGTGCTGAAAGATTTTAACTAAAACAATAGAAGTAAAACTATACTTATAAAAGCTCGAAGTTAATTATGTCAGATTGGAACGGCTGGGTTTACTTTGAGGTTTGTATTAAAAAAAACATTAAAGTACAAGTAATTGCTATTACAAAATAACTTTTTATGGAACCGTAAAGTTGGTAGTGAAGGTGCAAGTTATTGTACCCCACGCACAGGGTTTTCGATAACTTTCTTAACGTAGCAGACTTCGTTATGCCCTAGCTGATATTGAAATTAAGTTAATCATGTCACCTTCTAAAACGGCACAACGAAATTACGTAATAGTTACACTACTGACGTCACACTTAATTCAACTTGTAACCAAGTTACGCCCCGTTTAGAAACTTGCTAACTCCGACGTGACAAGCGTTATTATAGTTTTTAGTCGAGTTTCATGGCGTCAGACATTTTGGACACAATTTGATAGGACGCTTTGAGAAAACCACTTTAGGATTGTTTTTGGAAACATACAAAAAGTTGTCTTAATTTGTTTCGCCATAAAACAAATCATAGACACACGCCACATTAATTCTTTTAATTTTAGGTAACTTATTATTTGCTACCAAAGTTTAAAAAAATACACGACGCTAAACATAATCACTGTAACTCCTAGAACTGTGGCATGTATCATTTAATTAAAAATAGGTAAAGCCAGACACGCTTAGCTATTTTTTACAATATGATAAATAATCTTCGAAATATTTGACCTGGAGCCGTATTTTTGAATCTCTCGAACTCCAATGCGCATACGAAAGAGTAACTTTCACAAGCGTTTTCATACAATTTACCATGCGAATGTTAGTCTTTCGCATGCGAATTCGATTCAAGTGATTCAAATCCTAGTGTTTTGTGTCTCATCTCGTTATTGGGAGACTCAAAAAGCTATAAGCCCATACAGCCAAATTTTCTGAAACACCGTAAGCATAGACCAACCATTCTGGTACTACCAACTCCAAAAAGTAATTTTTTTAAAGTTTATTTTTTAATTTTTTATACACAATATGTAAACAAGAGCTCAGTTTTATCTCATACGTCAGAAACGCAGTGTTTACTGTACCAATGTGACCAGACTGATAATGTATCGTTATGGCTCTTGTCATGGTTTATCAACTTATAAAAAAGTGGATTATGTCGTCTAAAAATCATCAATAAATACCTTTGTCTTCTAAGCCGAGCCACGGGTGCCACTAGTATGCGTGTGGTGTGGTAGATTCTAATGCCATGAGAAGAATTATTATATCTGAAAAACTTCGTAGGTACTTATGCCTAATCTTATCTTATTATTTACTTATGAATCTTAATTCGCAGGATATTTCGTTAGTAGGTAAAAGGGCTCTATTCTATGTGCAAATAAAATATAAAATAAGCTTTATTTTTCACTATTACAGTCTTTTTAACAGCGCAAACTAGAATTTACCATAAAAACATTTCCACCGCCGTTTTTTTTTTTTCGAAACAGGAAAAGAGATCTTGCTAAAGTCTTAACGTTGTCTGTCGTCGGCGTGTCAGATATCACGTAGCATCTGACGTGGACGAGACGCTAATATCCTTCCTAATAACGTTGCTATAGTCCAGTCAAAAAAGGGTGTGAGATTGTATTTAAATAATTTTCGGGAATTATATTTGCAATATTTTGCATGAAACACAGTACTATTAATAATGTAATCAATCAAATTGGGGCATCTAATTGTCAACACCACAACTAAACTGATGTTATTTTTGTGTTGAGGCTTGAATAAAGTCATCCATCCGTCATAAAAAAATATCACCTTGGAGTAGTTAGCCACTTTTGTCCCTATTAAATTATTTTTATCATATTGAAAAATGAAGATAGCCGACCCTGAACAACAGATAAAATCTGGTCAAAAGAAAATTCCTGCAACGTTCGTTTATACCGGCTCTAAATCTAAATATTTATCAATATCATTAAGTATTATTAATTGAAGAATAGGTATTTCGAAAGTCTAAAGGCTCAGTTTTTCACTATGTAATGTACTTACATAATATTTTGTGTAAGTGCATGACATGACAGTGATTGAAACAGTATTTTTTATTGTAATATTTTCATCTAAAATTATGACTCATTAATGCAACCAACCAGGTTAAAGCGACTGGGCTTAATAGACGCCGACAAACATACATTTGCAGACCGCTATAAATTTTAATCACTCCAAAGCACGTAGCGACGATGAAATAGGTCGCAATAATAAAGTTGTCAAACCATTTAGCTCTGAACTGAAAGCAATTAAGATTTACAAATGATGAATGAATGTGCCAAATGAGATTATCTCTCGGCTGATGATGTATTTATAGATGTGATTAAGGATATTGAGGATTTTGTCACATTCATTTGGTGTAATTCGATGTTTTATTAGAATTAACAAGTAGATTCATAATTTCTAAGGGCTGTTTATGCTACTTCTACGATTTTATTCAAGCAACATTGCATTAAAAATGGATTGCTGTTGTTACGATACGCCCAACAAGTTAAAATAAATTAATTTGTAGAGTATCTAAACTAATTCATGAAAGAGTAATTCTGGAATGTCATTTTGATTATGTTTTATTAGTATTTAGCTCCACAAATAAATTAATTATAAAGGACAGAAAATCGTTGTTGGTTCATGTCCTAGCGTGCAAAGAGTCGTCTAAAAATACCACAATTTTCATTTACCAAAATAGCTTTCAACATCAGCCATTTCAACAATTTTCAATTCATTTAGCTCTGTCCCATGTAAACTTTGTATTCCATTGGAGCTACAAACAATGGGAGGCAACTAGTTTGAATTGAATACACATGCCCAGACTACTTTGCTCGCTCGAGACCAATTCATATGCATTCGTCTGGGGCGAATAAAGTGCGAACAGGACTTTGATAAAACAACGGCACCGCGGACTTTAAAAAACACATATTTATTCGTACAAAAATATCTACTTTTTTCTGTATAATATGGAAGCTGGAAAGCTTTCATAGTTTATTTTGTAGAGCTTTTTAGGATATACTGGGTGTAAAGGACAGCGTCCCGAAAACTGATAGGGGTTGCTCAGACAACCAAACTGAACAACTTACTAGGAAATAATACTTATCAGGAAATAAAAATAATTCTCCATACAAATTGTCGGATCGAGGCGGGCACTTTGTATGAAAAAGCAAATTATTATTTTTATTTCCTGAAAAAAAAAAAAACGGTTATAGTTGTTCAGTTTGGTTGACAGAGCAACCCCTATCAGTTTGCGGGACGCTGTCCCTTACACCCCGTATATGTTCGTTTTATTAAAAAGCTTGCAACGGCTTTGTCAGGTTTCCCTGCGTTTCCAGTTTTAATAACTTTCAAGTTGCTATTTTTATTTATCTTGCTAAAATAAATTTTATATTTGTAATGCTTAATTTTTTAAGGTTTCTTTTAGTGTAGTTAGTCAATCAAGACTATAATTTATTTATCATCATCATTATCATCATTTCAGCCCTTTGTCTTCCCACTGCAGGGCATAGGCGTCCTCTTTTTCGTGCCACGACTGCCTATCTTTGGCTAGCCTTGTCCAGGTCTTACCGGGCTGTCTTTACTATATAGTCCACCCATCTAGCTGCTCGACGACCAACATTCCTGCGACCTTCTCTTGGCCACCACTCCGTAAGGACTTTACTCCACCGGCTATCACCTCGTCTAACCACGTGTCCTGCCCATCGCCATTTTGCCTTATGAATTTAAACTACTTATATTTTATGGGGTAGCATATAAGCATAAGTAAAACATAAACGTCTGCAATATAAAAAAGCCTTCAAAATATCGCAAACACCGAAAACACTTAAAAATTATACTTGACCTGCTACGCCGTAGCTATCTGCTACGCGGTGAATTTTCGCGCACTTTTAGCTAATGAAACCCTCGTAAGTAAATAATCTGTTAAATTAGCCTCGAATAATGTTTATTAATAATTTTGGCCATCTTTGTTTCAGGTAAGGAAATAGTCCCAAAGTAAAGGTTATGTATTTTCAGTTAGTCTATGGGAATGCCAGTTCATTTGAGGCTTCTGGTTGAGCTCTCTTAGTAGCCAAAAGAACAAAACTTTTAAATTGTAAAGGTACTAGTGTAGTGTGTTAATACCTATACCTACCTTTTAGAATATGTATGTGGGGTACAATGCACCAGTTGTGAGTACCATATACCCCTTTGGGTAGCTGAGGTGTTATCGCGTATGCTGATTAATCCAAACACCTCGATACTAATTACAATGTGTTTATTGACGTATTTACAGATGTGCGGTGCGAATCATTTACAGTATTATACATAGAATATGAAATTACAAATTGATAAAATATTTGCTTTTGCTAGCCTTTGACGCAACAGAAAGAACAGATGAAGTGGATTGACAAGATGACATGGAATAGATGATATAAAAAGTAATTTGATTAGTCGCACCAAAGAGGTGGCAACACGCACGCCACATGTACATCATATTGGAATTTGTGTCCAGAAAAGGTTAGGTACGGTTTACTGTTAAAGATTTTTACATATCTCATGCTCAGTAAGTGGTTCATACAACCCTAAAACCCGGGATGTAAGTGGTACTTTGCATCATAGGTTTTGAAACCTATGCTGCAAAGTAATTTGAATAAGGAACTGTCAAATTGCAAGAAAAAAAAAGTTGATAGCCTTATTTCAAACACACGGAATCGGATGATTAATCGAATCGGAATCGATTTTAAAACAAATTCTATTCGAATTTATTTAAATATCGAACTGGCCAGTACTAAATATGACGCATAGAGTCACGGAATAAGGCCATAAAAATGTAAACATAGGATTATGAAAATTATGAAATTTTTACTCTGTGGTTTTTATAACATATTTATAACCTCAAAACTTGAGTTTGTCGATTTATTACTTAGCATTTTATTATAAAACATTAACAAATTAAACAGTCAGTATACTTAACAAAATGTCTACTTGCAAATTAGATAATTTTTCTTACGCGAATGCATATATTTGTGATGGTTAAATTCGCTCATAGTGAGTTGGTATTGCCTACTGTTTCGTCGTAATTTCATGTTTTAATTTTCTTATATTTTCCCATAATTTTAACTTATCTTTCATTCGATATGTAAAGCATAGTGCTTACCTCATGGTGTAAGTCATCAAATGCATACTCGTACCATTAGCGCCCTCGCTGCGCTCGGGCGCCAAAAACCTCGTATACATTTGATGACTTACATCCTTTGGTTAGCAATATACTATTAGATTCTTCTGATACCTATATCGACGTATAGATTTCTGTAAGTTCTCTGTTCTCTTCTCTTCTGTAAGGTACTACAGGCAGGCATGTCGACGCTTGAATTTCTTAAGGGGCCTTACCATATTTCGCGGCGGGCCGAAATTGGTATTTGTCTCTCACTCACACAAACGTGGCACAACAACGTGCTGAACAAGGAGAGTAGATTTGAACTCCCTCGGAATTAAAAACGTAAGCGACAAAATGACAAATTAGTGAAATTATGAATGAAAAAATATTACTACAATGGATCAAGGTTAGTATGCTTTATGTTTTAAGAAAAAAAATACGTAGTAACTCGGTTGCCTTATTCATTAAAACCCGTTTTAAGTTTTTTGAAGACCTGACTTTATGATTTTTTTTAACATGTTAAAACTGTTTTAATTGTGTTTTCAATACTTCATCGGACAAAAAATATCTCCAAGATCAATATAACATTTTTGTCGGCAAGCGTAAACGCAGTACTTTGACTAGAAATCATTTTACGCAACGTCAAAAAAATTTGTAAGGAGCCTTAAACCTCCAACCTCCATAAAATACATTTATGGTTCCAATTTCTCGCTGAGCGTTCGATGTGAATTCACGTCACATCGCCTGAAGGCGTCCGTGAATAAATAAACCGTAGAAGTCGGCCGTAGATCGTTCACCTGCGTGGTTATGTAACCTAACCTCAGGTTTATTTATTTTTCAAGGCAGCGTTAGTGGTGGTGGAACCTTTTGTTGTTCTCAGAAACGTCACGGTACATTTAAAATAGGTATTGGAAATAGAAATTAGGTACAGTATTATTATAAAATAAAAGTTTCAGTATGTTTGTTACTTTACTACGCTGAAACGGCTGCACAGCACAGATAAGGCGCAGGTACACGGTCTAATTATCTAGAATAACACATTTAATTGGTAAATATTTTATTAAAAAAATACTTACTTCGTTTTGCAGTTCTAAAATTCTTTTTTTGTCCTTAGAAATCATTTTCTAAAATTCTTTTTTTGCCCTTAGAAGTAATTCTAAGGACAAAAAACGAATTTTAGAATACTGTGACGTGACGTATTCTCCTGAATTTAATTTTAAAAAAAGCGCGGTAAGACCTCAAAGCGATTCTAGAAAACAGCTGAACATGTTAAACTCAAATAACGAAATGCTATTACTCACTCTAAACGGAATTTTCCTATTTACGTTCCGTTGAAACGTAGAAAGGGCGTTTATTTATGACGTTCTGGATAACGGCTAGACAGTGAAATCTTCCTTTTCTTCTCGTGTGGGTTTCGTTCGAGTCGAATAACCCGATGAATCCTAGTGTCAGAGTTTTTAAACCTCTTAATAGGCCTCTGACATGGTTTGTGTAACGACCACTATCAAAGACAGCTGCCGGGACCGACGACATAACGTGCCCTCCGAAGCACGGAATCCTTTTTTTCTTCTAGACAATCAGGTGATTCAGCCTTCATTGTCTTAACCAAACTGAGGAAAATCTCAGTAAGCTCTCTGGATAACGGTTAAACAGTGAAATAGGTATGTTACCCTTTTTCTCTTCATCATACGTATTAAAAAAATATATAGTAAGTATACTTAAAAAATTAATAGCGTAATAAATACGGATATTTAAACTTGTTTTCCAAGAGTCTTAAAATGTATAGCAAAATTATAGCAATTAAACCATCTATAATATTTCTTGGAAACCGGTGCCTTCAAAGGAACCTTCTTAATTTCTAATTTGTTTTTCTCAATTATTTTTCACTTAAAAAATATTTTCCGTCAGATCTTGGGATTTTCGTTTAATTACTTTTAATTTATCTTTGATATTCTTTTTTTCCATGAAAGTTACTTTCAATATAGAAAGTACCTAAACTATGTTTTAATTAAAAGTTTATGTATTTTCAGTTCAATTTAAATCAAGTTTGGTATTAAATAATTCCGGACATATCCGGAAGTAACAACTTAACGTGCCCACTGATGCAAAGAAAGATCAACCTAGTTCAAGTCTAGTTTACTTTTACGAAAACCACAAGTTGACATTCGTCCAAATCTAGATACGGTCAGGGTTTCTTAGAAACGGAAATGGTATTCTCAAGGTTTTAACAACTGCTATGCGGTCTAGGTGTTTGTGGCCTTGGGCTCTCTGACTGAAGGTTTGGAGTTCAATTACGACACACAATTTACACAGGCTGAATTCCCCTGGTTGTACATAAAATAAGATTGCGTGCTTCAGGGGTAGTCGGTCCCAGTCAAATCCTCTGGAATTAGTTGGTCGAAAGAACCATGACTGCGGCTATATTTTGTTGTGTTAAACTTTGGCACCATCATGGATTATCGGATCTTTCGAAGACAACATATTCGACGCAAAATATCTAAAGACTTGGTTTTCATTATACACTCTTTGAATATATTTTTGATGTTTTTGCACTATACTTCTATTTCTTAAGTATAGGTAGCTCAGTTGGCAGCGGAAGGGCATTCCGCTATTTGGTAAGTCGCAGGTTCAAGACCTGCCCGAGGCGAATTGATTATAATTTTTTTTTTTATTATTATACTCTTTGAATAACCTATTTTAACATCTATTCCCGGCTTATAATTATAACCTAGACCATAATTAATTCGGTTTCACTTTGCGAGGGTCGGTCTGGAGTGGGATCCCCTAGGAGCCTTTAACGATATTATACGACCATTGGAAGTAAAAGCCTTTCCTTGCTGTCTCTACTTGATTAGTAGAGAATTTATAGGGAAAATTGAGAGTTCTAGATAATTGTGTCGGACTGGAAGTTATTATTTTAAGTTTGCTGTGAGCTCGAGTTTTCTGTTGTGTTGGTTTACAATTTTAGGTATAAATATCATCGAAAAAATACCTTCACAATATGTCCATGAAATAAACCTTATTTATAACTTAACCTAAGTTATTGAGATTTATTTAGTGTTTTTTAAAAACCCGCATAAACGCGTAAAATCTTGAAATGCAAGTTATTTTCGCTTTATTAGTGGTATATATGTATCTTTTTCAGGTAAATCAATTATTAAATCTTGTTCTGTGATTGCACGTTGGTTACTAGCGGTTAACCCCATCTTGCGCTTTACTATTATGAATCTATAACCATCTGTAATAACCTGTGGTGTAGGTAATTGTGGTCTGAATTAATTAGTTACTAAATGGAAGTACACTATTACTAACTACCGTTGCTGAACATGGATAAATACAACATTTATTTAAAAAACACTAGATTTTAACTATAAAATAAAACTTACCCCTATAGACTATTTCAAAGGTTTAGCCTGAAATATGTTCTCGATCCGCATGTAATTCTAAAAATACTTAATTTACCGCGAAAACATAAAAATAACATTGATTTTATCTACGTCATTTCATGAACATGAATATTTTTCTCAGTCTTAACGCGTTTGTGCACTTATTCAATACATACATACATACATATAATCACGCCTTTTTCCCTAATGGGGTAGGCAGAGCGTAAACAACCTAAACAAAGGTCGTTCCGCTACGTCTGACAAGTTTTGAGGGTTATTCCAGATAGATCTGTATATTGCTAATAGTGACAGGTTGTCAGCCCATCGCCTAAATTACAATACTGAAACCCTTGGCCCTTGAATCCCTTAGCTGGTTTTTACAGCATGCCCAGGAGGAAATGCAGCTGGCGCATTCTATGTTTTTCTATCACTCCCAGTCCAGCATGGAAGTAATAAAAATACATATCCATAAATATTCCATACGAAACGAATATTTATGAATGTGTGCACAAGTTGTCATAAAAATTAATAGAAACGCTAAATCGGATTGAATACGGATAGTTCACAAACGCTTTTATACTATACTAATTGTAATTATTTCGTATTATTTTTTTTGGTTTGTTTGTACAGGTGTTTATCTTGGTTTAGAGACCCAGTTATTCGCACCTGTTTCTGTGTATCAATGTTATTTCGTAATTCTACTTGTATTATTATTATTATGTTATAATTTTTCGGATTGCCAGTTGATCAGTCATTTTTATTTTGTCCTAATCAAAAGGTATACTACCATACTTACCTGACGTCAAAAGAACTAAAAATCTTATTCTTAGCATAGGTATATTTTACTAAGAATGTTTAATAATGAGCAAGCTAAGAAATTTTAATAAACATGTAACATAAAACATTCTTAAAGTAAAATAAACATGGTTCAGTTGTTAAATTTATCTTGCAAATTATACAATGAGAGTTGCTCGTACAAACTTTACACAAAGTCTGGCAGCGTTACAAGTGCTAGACTGAACTTTCAAACATACATACAGACTATAATCACGCCTTTATCCCTAATGGGGTAGGCAGAGCGTAAACGACCTAAACAAACGTCGTTCCGCCACGTCTGACAAGTTTTGAGGGTTATTCTAGATTGATCTGTATATTGCTATAGTGACAGGTTGTCAGCCCATCGCCTAAATTACAATACTGAAACCCTCGAATCCCTTAGCTGGTTTTTACAGCATGCCCGGGAGGAAATGCAGCTGGCACATTCTATGTTTTTCTATCACTCCCAGTCCAGCATGGAAGTAAGTAACTTTTAAATATATAACTGTAAATAACTTTTGTAAGCTGCGAATAAGTTTTTTTCTAAGTGCTTGTTCCAGTCTTGTTACTTTTATAAAATGGAGATAATTAAATGCAAAATTGTAATTTTACTTCCGTGCGAAGTTAGTTTATTTAAGGCGTTATCAAACATGTTGAAAATAATAATAATGTTATGCGTACAAGTTGAATTGATTTAACCACATCATCCAGGCAAATTGCCTATTAGGTGATTCATATTCATATTGCTTTTATTGACACTATCCCACAATGTTAAACCTAATTAATATCAACTTTGTACCTATAACAAGGTTCTTAAATGCTTAAAAGTCTGCTGGCAGACTGCGCCAGAACTTCTGATTTGCCTGGTTGGAATTTCGACAACCGCTTTCCGTCTTGACAGCTTGAACTGAAAATTCAAAGATACCAATTTTTTTCCAGTTTTCGGTTTAATTAAATATTTGTATTAAATTAGTTTTATTTTATTTTACGTGTGAAATACGGGAAAATGCTAGGGAGATGATTATAGGTATGTATGCTACATCATTTCACATAGTAAATCACATACTAATATTGTATTTGTAGAACACAGTTTAATTAACTCTAACAATACGTTATGTATTCCACGTTCTGGATGTAAGCCGTCATGTCTTTATCTAATTAAATTGTATACGAGACGAGTAATAGAGCACGTGAGCAGAAAATTACTTTTTGTAGATATTTCTATTAATCTGTGAACACGAGAAAGTACCTAATCCTAGACTATACAATATCTCATTATTTTGGAAAATAAAAAAGTCCCCTATACAACATGTAACAGAAAGGGTATATGCATCGAGAAATGTGTGAATCTACCCATGAAACTGAACAACTTTCCCTAAGGAACATAGGTCGAAGTCGAAATACGAAAAAAAAAATTTGACTGCCCATACTAAATACGCTATCAGCTGATGCATTTTGTATGAAAGGTCACATTTTTTTTTTCGTTTTTCGACCTATGTTCCTTAGGGAAAGTTGTTCAGTTTCATGGGTAGATTTACACATTTCTCGATGCATATACCCTTTCTGTTACATGTTGTATAAAAAGGTGTTTATCCCGCAAGCACCTCAATACAACCTTGAAAATAACATTAGCGTAGTTACGCGTTTTATCTAAATTTATCTCTTAGTCCTCTAGAGACTAGAAACTAGATTGTAAAACGTCTTAATAAAAATCATGTTACACGCTTGGCAGATCGATCCCAAGTCCTATATTTGCGATCCTAGCTCCGAGCATACCACGTCACAGTCTGATGAAATTACTGAGCTCAGAACACGGCTTAACAAGCACGAGCAGTCCTCCTTGATCAATGATGTTGAAGTATTGGGAATCCCTGAAACTCCATCGGAAAACCTGCACCACGTCATTAAAGTCACTGCCTTCAAGATAGGGACTACGCTCGAAGATACTGATATTAACTGGATCTCCCGTGTTGGACCAAAGCGCTCAATTACAGACTCGAATAAATCAGAAACTAACTTTCCGCGTCCTATAGTGGTGAGACTGATTAAACGCTGCAAACGTGACGAACTCATGAAATCGGCTAAATCTCGCAAATCAGTAATAACGGCCAAAGACATTGAGGTCGGAGAGAGCAACTTTCCTATCTATGTAAACGAACGCCTGACTTATGAAAACCGTGCGTTATTTCGTGAAACGAAAAGCCGAGCAACTCAAATGGGATACAAATATCACTGGATTAAAAACGGATCCATTTTCATACGAAAACGGGAAGGTAGTCCAGCCATCCAGATTCAGTCTCTACAAAAACTCGAGGAACGCCTGGGTCCCGCCAAACCGGAGTCCAAAATTGCCTAGATATTCAGTCATCGTGTTCTTTTCATTATTAAGTTTACATGCATGCCTAAACAAATGTTCTATTGTAATTGCAATATTCACTTACAACTCTATACAATACAACATATTATACACATTGCATAATACAACAAAACACACTCATTGTATACTTTCACACATGATAAAATTGCATAATACAACAAAACACACTCATAGTATATTACTTTCACACATGATAAACAACTATGTCCTAGAGTTTAGTTTCGCAACATTTATGACCCGGGCGCATATTTACCTTACAACAAACAAAGCTTATTATAAATATCCTAATGGCTAATCAACACATAAATCTGGCTAACGACATCGATGAAACACTACAAGCCCCTTGTCATACCATAAATCTTCCTGAAAAATGCAAGGACATAATTGACTCCAATAATCACAATTTTAAAATTTTAACTATCAATATAGTAAGCATAGAGAAACACCTCGATACGTTTCTGGTACTTCTGGAAAGGTTAAACTTGGTATTAGATATTATTATACTTACTGAGTGTCACCTTAGTCGTGATCCTGTAATGCGAAGCATCACTGGGTACCTGTCTTTTTTTACTACTAAGTTTATCAATAAGAATGGTGGCGTTGTTGTCTTTGTAAGAGAAGGCTGGGACGTGATAGTATCGGAACCGAATGTATCGGACTGTAATTGCCTTTCCATTGAATTCCCTAATTCTTTAACAGTTTTTGCAATTTACAGGTCCCCTTCGTTTAGAGACGCGACTAATTTTCTGACATCCCTTAGCAATTGCCTTTCTCTGATAAAAAAGAATACTAATATCGCGATTGTGGGAGATATAAATATTAATTTACTAGATGAATCACCGAACGATAATTTATCAGAATATCTATGCCTAACGTCTGAATTTGGGCTGAAACCTACTATTACCGATCGAACAAGGCAAAATTCTTGCTTGGATCACATATTTGTTTCAGCCAATATTCCTGCAACTGGAATAATATGCAAAACAGTCTTTAGTGACCATGAACTCATAATAGCAGGCCTTACTACCAACAATACACGACCGAAGAACCCCAAAAAACAGATAAGGAGGACAGACGTTGCGGCAATATACAAGGAACTAGCCGACTACGACTGTTGCTCATAATCTTGCACATGTTATATTAGACAGCATAGGGAAAACAGAGACGTACTTGGCTAACCAAGTATCAGTTAGTAGCTCAATTCTATCATCTCCGAATTCTTTCTTTTTGCACCCAACAGATGAATCAGAATTGGAATGTCTGATTAAAAACCTTAAAAATGATTGTGCTTCTGGAGAAGACAGCATCAAAAATAACTTGTTAAAAGATATATATCCCACGATAATTACTCCACTCTGCTACGTAATGAACCTAAGTCTGTCCACTGGTTGTTTCCCCTCGTGCTGGAAAAGGGCTCTGGTGGTGCCAATACATAAATCCGGTCCTAAAGAAGATCCCGCTAACTATCGCCCAATATCATTGCTAGGTGTTTTATCTAAGCTACTAGAAAAAATTATTAATAAACAGCTTGTAGAATTTGCAGAAAAGCACGCGTTGATCTCTTCAAACCAGTTCGGTTTCCAAAGGGGAAAATCAACAGAGGATGCAGTTCTCCTATTACTCGAAAGAACATCAAAAGCTCTCGACACGGGACAAGCTTGCATTGGCGTGTTTTTAGACTTAGCCAAGGCTTTTGATACGGTGTCATCTGTCGTATTGCTGCGTAAACTGGAATTAATGGGTATACGGGGTGTTGCCCTGGAGTGGTTCCGGAGCTACCTTACTGATAGAGAACAATGTGTTAAAGTTGGAAATGTCGTCAGCGCTGTCAGTACGGTAGGCTTCGGAGTTCCTCAGGGCAGTATCTTAGGGCCTACTCTTTTTACGCTTTACATAAATGATATGATAGATTTGTTTAAAGAGGACCCAAACGTTGAAGTAGTATGTTACGCAGATGACACCGCACTTATTTTCAAAGACGTAGAGTGGAAAAGTGTTTTTTCCCGTGCTGAGGATGGAATGAAGATAGTGAGTGATTGGCTTCGTGATAACCTTTTGACTTTAAATACTAATAAAACGAAATATGTTTGTTTTCATAAGACGGGGGCGTCCGAGCCACCCTCCGATCTATCGATCTATGTACCTGTACACCTAAATGGTACAAACAATCGAACCGAAATCAAAAGAGTTGATTCACACAAGTACTTGGGTATCCTACTAGACGAGCGATTAACATTCCGTCAACATATCCTCTGTCTCTCTAAACGCGTTAGAAAACTAATATTTATAATCAAAAGACTACGGGACAGCGCCGACCTCTGTACCATGCGGATGGTCTACCAGGCCCTATGTCAGTCTGTTATATCGTATTGTATATCGGCCTGGGGGGGAGCTGGAAAGACCTTCATGATTGGCTTAGAGAGAGCTCAGAGGTCAGTATTAAAAGTCATGCTCCGGAAACCATTTAGGTTTTCTACTGAAGAGTTATATAAAGAAGCCAAAGTGCTTTCTGTTCGACAACTATACATCCTTCGAGCTGGCTTGCTGTGTCACAAACAGGTCCTAAAAAGACCTGACTATAACTTGCTCCTGGCGAAACGAACTGTTGTTGTAAATTCAGAGCGTGTAAACACGGCTTTTGCGCATAGATTTAGTGGCTTTTCTTTTCCGTACATCTACAATAAAATAAACGAACATAACAAGATAATTAGCGACAGGCTGTCTCAAGCTAAAATTAAAATAACAAATTGGCTATTGACTATCAACTATAATAAAACAGAGGAATTGTTACAAATTATGACATAATATGAGTGGTTATTTTTGCAAAATTGTTGGCTCTTACACTCTTACATTACATACACTATATTACACACACCATACCCCCCACACTCATACACAATAAAACATTATTAAACACAAAACACAACACTTTATACACAGATAAATTTATTATTAATTTTCTGATGTTTCAATTATATTCAATTACTTAATTTTAAACCAATGATTTTTGTTTAAATCAATAATAATTTTTGTTTATAAAAATATGTAGCTTTTTCTGCTGAGTTCCGAAAATGTGATAAAAAATATTGTAATGTGGTTTTTTGTAAGGATACCCGCGTCACAGGTTCGACCTAGTGCGGGATCCACAGTTGAATGAATAATATGTATAATTTATTTTTTGGAATAAACATAATTTTATTTATTATTATTTATTTATTATTTATTTAGTAAGAGCCTAGTGCTAAAATGTATACTTACCTACTCAGGGAACACTACTGCTTATTATTTAGGTACTCTTTCTATTCTGGTTTGATACATTTCTGGTATACTGTCACTTATCACCATATTTTCTTTCGCAGAGGAAGAATGCTACCACTGCATGGCGAGCCTGGTGGCGTCCAAGGAGAAGATGTTCATCACACAGACGAAACTCCTCAGCGAGGTGACGTGGAAGACCGTCATGCAGATTGCCAAGAAACATGCCGTAAGTGAAAGAAAGAAAAAAAGAAAGAAAAAGCATTTATTCGGTACCAATATTATTACAATTAGTAGAATTAAAAAACTAAATAGTCTAATAGCTACCGAAAAATTATTACTAACTATTTTTTAAGAGATAAGTAGGACCAGCATTTGTCTGCAATCTCACCTCCCAAGTGCTTTTAAAATGTATTGGGAAAATCTTCTTTAATGGCCTTCATGGTATGGTATGGAATTAGTCTACGGATCCTTTAGTCGAGAAATCGATTTCTACTGAGAACTCATAGAGGTCTAATCATCATTAATCACCGTCACAAATATATCTAGAGCTTTTGTGTATACGTACAAATATATCTAGAGCTTTTGGCTCAGACCACTAGACCACCGCTAAAACAGATGAGGTAGAGTTAGGTAGGAAAAATTACAAATAATGAATGAACTCTTACTACTTGAGATATTACTTCCATGCTGGACTGGGAGTGATAGAAAAACATAGAATGTGCCAGCTGCATCTCCTCCCGGGCATGCTGTAAAAACCAGCTAAGTGATTTGAGGGTTTCAGTGTAGGTTTTGCAATTTGGGCGATGGGCTGACAACTCGTCACTATAGCAATATGCATAATCATCTGTAATAAATAACCCTCAAAACTCGTCAGACGCGGCGAAACAACCTTCGTTAGGTCGTTTTTGCTCTGCCTACCCCATTAGGGATAAAGGCGTGATTTTATATATGTATGAATAAGATCCGCATTCACTTTTTTACATTAGATTTGAGCATATTTTTGTTTCTTAGCCCAAATATTTTCGAATACATTACAAGACAGCTGCAACTATTAATCATTCATATTTGACGGGAATTTTATGACTTACCTAATGCGATTAAACAGACGGAAAAACATAGTTATTTGTAGATGAAAACGGGAGTAATGTTTTGTAGATAAAAGAAATGTAAATAGAAGTCAAAGAAAATAAGAATAGTATTTTTACCTCACAACTACCGTTTTGCCATATTTGTGTGTGTAAATGTGAGTACATTTGAGTGAGTACACGCGCATTTTCTTAGTGTGCATGAATTCGCACTAAACCTGTTTTTATTTTACGCACACATGCGCGTGTGTCCGTACGCACAACCTCAAGATAATGATAAAAACACTATAATTTATATTTTACACAATATCAAATAATCGATATCAATATTTTATGTCGGTTAGTACCACTCCCGAAATACAGAAGGCAATTTTAAAATTGTAGTAAATAGAAATGTCACAGTTCAATTAAATTTCGCCGAAGCAATTGATAAAAAATATTCATGAACAAAGAATACAATAAAACTGCTACTGAAACTAACGAATAGTACTCAAAACTGTCGAATACAACGTGAAAAATTGCAATACAATTTATATGAAACTGGATTCATATTTTTTCCCCTTTATTGCAGCGACAATGCCACTTTCATTGGAAAATCGGAACACATATTGGATTTACCTACCTGTTCTGTTCTGTTACATGTACGTACTCGTTTTTTTTTACTAGTTTTTTTTTTTACTGTTCTCTTTATGAAATACTAGCTTTCCGCCCGCCGCGGTTTCAACCGCTTTAAGTGAGTTTCCCCGTGAAATGAAGGTTTTAAAGTAGCCTATGTCCTATTCTAGGACGTAACCTTCACGTGTGCCAAGTTTCATATCGATCCGTCCAGGGTTGAAGCGTGATTGAGTCAACAAACATCCAAACTTTCGCATTTATAATATTAGTAGGATTTCAATAATGGATGAAAAAGTTACATTATTTTCTACCTAAATTGGTAATCTGTGTCGTTTTATAGTTTTCTCGCAGTGATTACCATAAACAGATTGCGTGACCGTTTTTTAATAAACCGGATATGCTTACGTTATAAACTTCGAGAAACAGTAAATGTAAGGGAATTTTTACTGCTATTTCTACCCGGCGGCAGCTCGAAGCGTAATAGGTTTTGTTTTTAATTCCAGCTTTACGGACCAGGCTAATGATTTTTTTTCGATGGAAATAGGGCACTTTCTGTGGTAAAAAGTACTATCGCGTTCTTATGGTAAAAGATTTTTTATTTGTACTAATTGTTTTTTAATTAACCCGTTATATACAACTTCCATGCTGGACTGGGAGCGATAGAAAAACATAGAATGTGCCAGCTGCATCTCCTCCCGAGCATACTGTAAAAACCAGCTAAGGGATTCGAGGGTTTCAGTATATTATTATTTAGGCGATGGGCTGACAACCTGTCACTACATCAATATACAGATCTATCTTAATCAACCCTCAAAACTTGTCAGACGTGGCGGAACGATCTTTGTTTGGATCGTTGACGCTCTGCCTAACCCATTAGGGATACAGGCGTGATATTATGTATGTATGTTATATACAAAAATATTCTCTGTTTAGTGTTTACTTAACTGTAGACTTGTTTTTCGAACCGGTGAATCCAGTAGTTTATCCGTAACCAACAAACGTTCTCACAAAATTCTCCTCTTTATAAGATATTAGTTATAATTACAATAATTCTTACAAAATATAGTAAACCACCAAATGGGAGTACGATTGCAATAATAATCATAATTTATTCCATACAAGATACGCACAAGTGAGATAAAACCATTATATTCAGCTGCCACTATTGTTGTGGTAGGTCCATCGTAATGTAGCTATAAATCAGCTTTAATTGCTCTATTTACAGCTATTTTACTGTCACTTCTACTGCGACTCTGGTATTCCTATTAATACGAGAATTTTAAGGTCAATACGTTTATACATATATCGTGGTTTACGTCTCCTACTTTATTGATTTCCCAGTGGGAATGAGGAAAATTATATCCAGTCCATTTTCTTCTTGATCGTAGATATAGGTATGTAATTTAATATTGCAGGTCTCTGTCCATCCGCTTTATTATTTAAATACACCCCTAGAATCATTTTGCATCCATATTTCTCCGCGTGGCCGGGTTAGAATAATATCACTCCAAATCTTACTACAGATGTCGATCATGATTAAAAAAGAATTCTATGTTTAGCAGTGTACTGACCTCTTTCTACTATGGTACTGATGCAGTGGATGTGATGTGATGGGATATTCCTAGTTTGTTACATCGAATGTCAAGAATAATACATAGAAAAAAATATCATTGAAGATGGAATTTGATTCCAAAAGCTAAATACAATATACCAGTCAGAGAAAAAAATATCATTGAAGATGGGATTTGATTCCAAAAGCTAAATACAATATATCAGTCGGAAACCTATTCCTCACACCCTGGTATGCCACAGCCCAGCCCTGTATACTCAGCACAAGGCTCTACACGTGACAAAATGACAGTTTTATTTACCACAATTAATTTTGCGCGCAATACGCTTTCGTCGCACGCGCCCTTTATGATATCGAGGTCTGTACGTGCCCTTAGACACAGTAAACATGATAATTATGGGGTGACTGCACTGGCTAGGTTAGCTAGGTTCATGTGACATATGAGTGTTGAGGAAGGTTATACGGGGTGTAAGGGACAGCGTACCAGAAACGGGGTTGCTCAGTCAACGAAACGAAAATTCTTTCAGGAAATGATAATTTTTCACTTTTCCTTGCAAAATGACCACCTCAATCAGACAATTTGTATGGAAAAGCCATTTTATTTTCATTTCCTGAAGGAATTTCCTGGTGAAAGTTGTTCAGTTTCGTTGACTGAGCAACCCCTTTCAGTTTTCGTTACGCTGTCCCTTACACCCGGTATTATATAAGGCTTTTTGCATGCAAGGTGAGATTATTAATTCACCCCTGTTCCACTTTAAAAAAAAATACTTGTTTACAATAACATCACACACTAATATTTGCATGCTGTTGTTAACGGCTGTTTAGGTTTAGGAGATTTTTATAATAATGATCATCTTTGTAACCTATGCTTAAACCCTATTAACAAATTCTGATTTCTAGCCAGAAGGGCTAATTTTCTAAGACGTAGAAATTTAAGTTAATCAGTTTCACGATTGAACCTACGGAAGATTTTGTGTTTATCTGAAATCAATTCCCTTCATCCAGTTTCGTAACTGGTAGGTTCGTAACCAGCTATGAAAATCAAAAATCAAATTGATTTTCATGACATAAGTTAATCTTTCTGTATGAAATGGACTGGCGAGTAAGAAAACTCATAAGTTGTATAAATCGACGCTCTTATCATGAACACAAAAATGCTTTCAGAGGAAAGAGGCTAATATAGTTTGAAAGAAAATATTATTACCACTGTGTTTGTTGTTTCACTGCACTGTGTTACACTCACTTACATGCTGAGAATTTTTAATATAGTACAGGGTGTGAAAAAATATTGCGTTCCTTTAAACCACATGTTCTACTGATGATACCAAACTACTTTCCCAAAGCACCAAAATTTTAGCGGTAGGTCCCTGTTTCTAAAAAAGTCATTTTGATGTCCGAATCCGAACTGTCGAAGATTGTAGCCGGCCAAAAAATATCTGATAGCATTGTGCGCATCGGGTTATGTTTACATACATACATACATACATATAATCACGCCTTTTTCCCTAATGGGGTAGGCAGAGCGTAAACAACCTTTATTTAGGTTGTTCTCGTTCCGCCACGTCTGGTCTGACAAGTTTTAAGGGTTATTCCAGATAGATCTGTATATTGCTTAGTGACAGGTTGTCAGCCCATCGCCTAAATTACAATACTGAAACCCTTGAATCCCTTAGCTGGTTTTTACAGCATGCCCAGGAGGAAATGCAGCTGGTTATGTTTAAAAGGAGAATATTGGCTATTTTCTCTTTTAATGACTTTGTCGCGTGAACAGAACAGACCTCCAGTGGGTCGATCGATTTTCCTCACGAGCAATCTAGGAGCAGTCGTTCACCCCGAAGCAATCGATACGTAATTGTAGGGTTGGTTCTTTAACCCTTAACCTCCGATAGTGGTCAGTGTGGTCAACAGACAAGTTTACAGATAGCCGAGTAGGATTTATGGTAGATGCTAAATTACATTGACAAAGAGCAAATAACTTAACTTGTTTTATTGCCGAATGGGTATATGATGATTTTTGACGTCGCGTCGTCGAGAACTATCTAACTAACCCACTTCGTCTGAAAATTCTTTTCGAGTGGGTTTTTCAAGTTGACAAACGACCCGATGAAAAATAAAAGTGATGTATAAAATATTGATTGATGAACACAAAGTTGATATTTGTCTATTTATCACTTTGTGAGATTTTCCCCAGTTTGGTTAGGACAATGCAGGCTGAATCCACCTGATTGTCTGGAAGAAAACGGATTCCGTGCTTCGGAGGGCACGTTACGCCGTCGGTCCCGGTCACTGTTTCTAATAGTGGTCGTTACTGGTCGATGTTGCTCCACGTCCGTAGGAACTACCTTAAAAAAACCCTACACGTGACCCCGGGCGGTGCTAATAGTGCAACAAAAACCGGCTGCTGCACCTGTCCTCTGGACCTCGCAGCAAATAATGGCATACGATAAATATATAAAAATAATAATGTATAAAATCACTAGTATTTGTGAAAGAGTACCATTCTAACCATATTACTAAACTTGTTTTCAGAAATCAGCTTCGCAACATCTCCTACGGTTATCCGGCGCGATCGGCACAGAAAGGATCTACGCAGATTGGCAGTGGTGGATCCTGGCAGCTCTGCCGTTCCCACATCTCGTCAGGGTGCTGGACTGCTTCTTCCATGAAGGAATCAAGGTATATAATTGTATTTCATCCTATATTCCTTGGGAATGTTAGTAACCTGCGATTTCTAGCTTCTATCCATGAAAACATGAAGATTCACTGCTAAGTTGGCAACGTTCGGAAACCTGAATTGAAGGTTGCAACAAAGTATTACATTGTTTAATGAGATAACTGGTAGGTGTCCTATGTTTGTGAAAGGCTCTCATAGAACACTTAAGTATATCCCTTAGGGAGTACAAAGCATAAAAAGTAATCATTTAAGCCACAAACATCTTGAGTGTTGCTGCTTGCATTAATTTCTGCGTTCGAAACGTTCCAGGTGTTCTACCGAGTAGCGCTAGCGATCCTCATACTGTTCAACAAACACTCGTCGAACCAGAACTCGGAGTGGTACGCCGAAGCCACCAAGAACGGCGTCGACCACGCCATCGACAAGTTCTGCAGAAACATGCCCGCCTCGCCGACCAAACTACTGCGCACCGCCTTCAGTATACGCGCACTAAGGTAAATACATACATAGATTCACGGCTACATCCCTTACGGGGTAGGCAGTGACAAGTTCTGCAGAAACATGCCCGCCTCGCCGACCAAACTACTGCGCACCGCCTTCAGTATACGCGCACTAAGGTAAATACATACATAGATTCACGGCTACATCCCTTACGGGGTAGGCAGTGACAAGTTCTGCAGAAACATGCCCGCCTCGCCGACCAAACTACTGCACCGCCTTCAGTTTACGCGCACTAAGGTAGGTAGAGCATTAAGGGCCTAATAAAATCCAACTTCGTATATCAAACAATCGATCTTTTGGTTTTATAGTACCCACGAAAAGAGAAGTAGTTAGCGCATTTTAAAGTACTGTTTTGATCGGAAAGACGGACAGACCGCCACTTTCTTTTACATTGACAGATAAAAACCATGAGCGATCTCTGATACAGCGATTCATTGGGTCGTTTGACCTGACAACCCACACGACTAAAGAAGGCTCATAAATTTTAAGAAAAAGTTTGTGACAAAGATGTAATTTTTTTTTAATAAACTCCCTTGTGACTTTCTAAAAGTATTCCATTGACTCTATTTGGAAATAAATTATTTGACTTTGATACTAATATTGAAATTATTTTGCCCACAGCTCACAGTACATATCTCGAGTGTTCATAAAGACAGAGATGACGCTAAAATCGAAGCAAGTAATCCACGGCACGCGCCTAGTGCGGTCCCGCTCGTCCGACAACCTTCCCACCAGCCAATCACAGGTCAACATACAGATGATGTCGCACACACTCACTATTAGAGAGGTAAGCCATGTTCAGATGGGTTGTAGGACATTTGATTTGGCAGGGTTATAGGGCATTTCAAACCGTCGTATAGTGCGACCGTCAAATCTGTTCAGGCTGTGATATCAGGAACTTTTGGCTATGGTCACACTGACACCAATTGAAGCAATGCTAGATTCCAGAGCCGGAAAACTCTATACAAAAAATAATAATTGAAGCAATGGCAGCAACAGTAGCGACGTGACAGGTGAAAGATTTGACGGTCGATCTGTATTTTAGGCTGTCAACTCTATTAAAAAAAACTAGACATTGCCGAAATCATAGTGGAAACGCCATAACATAAAAGATTGATTGATTGAAATATCAGGGGATAATGACATTTCATTTTGGTAGGGTTATAGGGTATTTCAAACCATCGTATTTTAGGTTCAATAGGGATTGACGCGACGACGGTAGTGAATAGAAATGTATTCGAAAGAAAAAGAAGTTAGTACATATGAAAGTTATCAACAATTTACGAAATAAAATGCCTAAATGAAAATAGAATTCATTTTTCGTTGTTTACTTAGAATTTTTATTACCTAGTCATCTTGTTTAATGTGATTTTTTTAAATTTATTTCGTAAAATGTTGTTTTTTTAATGGGCCTACATTTATCTGCAATAATTATATAAGTTTGGTTATTATAATATATCCAATATGTTATTCGCTAGATATTTAATCGAAGGATACCGCCTCTAACACACAACGAGATTAACACATAAACGCACAACAAACATATATTATTATTATATTATAGGTTGGCTGGGAAAACATGGCAATGCTACAGATTATCGGTAGAAACAATATTTATGACTACAATTTCGTAAAAATTCTGTACTTTGTTTCGGTTTGATAGAGCAATACCGGGTGTAAGTGGCCGTATTACGCAAATTTTCTTTCTGTTACTACCACGAACTATGAATTTCAACTTTATGAGGTTCTAAATTATCTTCTTTGCTTTTACTTCAATCTGATCTACCGGATTTTCGATTATTTGTGTTTTCAGTGAATTATGATATTTTGACTGATGAGGGCGCCACTTGGCTCAGGGTAGCCCCTTAAGACCTTGTCAAGTTTTCCCAGTTTATATACGTATATTATGTATGTGTATACCGGAATACTATATTTATTTTCAGCAGAGATTATCAGAGGAATCGTGCAAGAAAATGGTATCGTACCACCTTTAGGAGTGGCTTTTGGCTTTTATTATTATCATTAAAATCATTTTGACTGCGAATAACATAACTAACTTTAGTGGTAGATTTGCTGGTACAGTGTATAAGATTTTTAATCTGTATAACTACTTGGGAAATTTTGAAATAGAAAATCAAAAAAATTAGACTTTTCTAGTATGCGACACTTATAGTAAGTCTGCCTAAAAGTGTAGGTTTTATGTGATCAGAAGATTCTATAAACTACACTAATTCATTACCAATCTGAATATTATATCCAAAATAGTGGTCTGTTTCATAAGTTTCCTAGGTTTTTTGTAGAATGTTAATGTTGTACACTTTGCCAGCAACACATCGATTTGAAAATAAATTCGATATATCGATATGTAACATCCTCTCATCGATTTATATTTCTTTCGTTCCGTGTGCGATTGACAATCTTGTTGTGTCGTCGTCGGTGTCTCATTCGACAAAAAAAAAAAAAGAAAAAAAAATCTATGATATTTTTTCTTTGCTGGTTCCGTAGTACTGGTAAGTTTGCGGAATTCGCAAGGAAATATTAATATTTTCAAATACAAAATTCCGATGGATTTGAGAAGAAGTCAGGAGATCATACCATTGGCTTTCGTTGTTTAATTCCTGTTCTCAATGTCTAAATGTTTGTATAATCTATATTTCTCTAAGATTTTCCCCTTCGCATGAATTTGATCTTCCGAATACAAATGTAAAATTTTCATATAACAACACTGATGAATATAGCCTGAAAGAGTAACATAGTGATGTGACGGCATGATATCGATTGTTTCTGTTTGTGCGAGTGCTAACCGTGTGTCGATTTTAGGGCTCACACTCTCCGGGCCCGCGCGCCCTATCGATGGGCGTGTACCCTATACAAGCTCTCAAGTCGCAGATTCTTGACCAAAGTGAAGTAAGATAAATATAAGTGTCGATATGCGCTCTCGATATCGATGTTTAGATGCACCGCTTGGCACTAGGTGTTTATATTTATATCCTTTTTTCTTTTCGATTATAGTTATATTCATATTGCGTTTATTTTTATTGATTATAATGTTTTAATTTGCGCCGTTGGTAAGTAATTGTAAGCTAGACTGCATGATTGTTCCTTTTATCCAATGTTATAAATTGTATGATTGTTTCGAATGTATACTTGTATGTTCTGCTATTTTTTCATATAATATTTATGGACAGTTTAAAATCTGTTTGCATTTAAGTAGTAGGTCAAAACGCTAAAATCTGCTGAGTAATTATTTATGTGCCTTCTTACTTCGGGCAGCTTTAAGTCGATATCGGTCTGATTTAACTATAGTAGTATCGATACTTTTTATTGACTATCGATACGCGGCTCTATCAAGATTGGGTAGTTCCCCGGGAACTCAATCGCAAGGAGATCAAATCTGAGTGTGGTAGTGGGGTGTTACAGAGCCCCCGTTCGCAGCACCGCGCGCTGTGGTTCCCGTTCAGTAACGCGGTGTTCAGCGACCAGCGCCACCACGCCTCCGATCTCAGGCAGAAGGTGCTCCACACTGTATGAATTACCAACACTGCATTTCGAGGATGTGTCTCTTTGCTGACGTTTTTTTTTACATTTACAGTAAACTAGGCTATAAACACTTATTGAAATCTCGCGCTCGCATATAAATTAGCATACCTCGATTCATAGCGAAAATATTGTATTCGTTACGCTCGCTATATGAGTTCATATACCTCGATCAATAACTTGAAATCTCACGCTCACTACGTTCGCTATATAAATTAATATACCTCGATGGATAGCGTGAATTCTGGCGCTCGCTATATAAGTCGATGTGCTCCGATCGACACTGTGATATCTCACGCTCGCTACGCTTGCGATTCAAGTTAATCTACCTCGATCAATACCTAGAAACCACGAGATCGCTACGTTTGCATCATACGTTTGTCATAAAAGTTAGTATATCTCGCCAGATGTTTGCGACAGCAAAGAGATACGTCAGGGCGTAGGGGTGTAGGTATAATTTGTGGTAACAACGTGGAGTCGGAACAAGAATAACAACAATCACAAAGTATCTTAGCACCACCGGTACTGTAGTGTTCTGGGTAGTTTAATGATTGAATTTAGTTCACTTTAGGTAGTGCTATGACGACACCGGCCTAATAAAATTCAAAAGCTGCCAATTTGACATGTCTATACTGGCAACACTGGTAGAAATCGATCGGTGCCATTGGTCGATTGCTTAGTGTTACCAGTTGAGAATAATAAATTGCTACTTTTAGCTTTTTGTGATTTCTTTATGTGAAGCGTTTTAGTTGTATGTTGCATGAGTTAATGGAAGGTAGATCTTTAGTTGTACTGTCTATTTTTTTTTTTTACGTTTAGACGTGCACATTGCACTTGGCACTGTAGACGACTAATACACCACTAATAATGTGATGTCATAGTGTTGTTCAATTCTATTTTTAGCTTTAAGGTTAATTTGTTACTTAGCGTAGCGTATTTTTTTTTCATGTCTTTTTATACTTTTTTTATATTAGTGTATTTTATTGATACAACGCTTTTAATGGCAGATTTTTAGAATATCTCCATATATTTTTTTCCATGTTAAGTTTAAGGTTAATTTTGCAATCCATTTCTTAAATAAAAATAGTTGCATTTTTTCTATACGCTCTAAATGTATTTTTTTAATTTTTTATAGAAACATAAAATCTTTTAAAAAACCGTAAACCTATAACCATACCGCCTGATTCCAGCTGTTCACATTATGGTCTTGGCTGCCGGTGAGGATCACGATGTACCAACCAGTCCTGCTTTATACCACTGAGGAGCATGGTTGCTCCCTGACCACCTTCTACGTGAGGGTCGAGCACCATGAGCCAACGCTGTTGATGATCAAGACCTGCAACAACGAGGTAGGTGTTCCAGCTGTCTTCCAGGTGTTTACTCTACTACTGAGGAGTAAGGATGCTCCTTGACCACCTTCTACGTGAAGGTCCAGCACCATGAGCCCACTCTGCTGGATGATCAAGACCTGCAACAACGAGGTGGGCCTCTTAGTCTTTTTTAGCCTGCCGCTGTTTACATATTCTGTGTTTTAGTCGCAGAAACTTCTTGCATTGCTGATCTTGGGCCATAAATTTTAGCCGGCATGATTAAAGATGGCGTCCAAAATTGTGATTAATAGGAAAGCATTGAAAATAAGTGACACTTGAGACATTTTTTTATAATATTAGAGTCGTGCGTGTCATAATCATAAGATTTGGATTTATTGTTTAATACTTTTTTTCTGACACTTTTACGGTGAAGGAAAACATCATAAGGAAACCTGCACACACCTACGAAAAAATTCAGGTTGTGTGTAACCTTATCTAGGATTGGGTCTGGTTTTCCTTCTGGGTTGCGGAGGTCAGATGGCAGTCGTTCTGTGTAAAAACCAGTACCTCGTTCAATCCCCTAGATTAGGTAGCCGACCCGGGAAAAAAGCTAGGAAGGAAGGACTTTTTTTCTGACACTGTGTATTTTAATTAATTCCAGGTATTCGGCGCGTACTGTTCCACGCGATGGTTCGAGAGGAACCAGAAGGACGAGCGCGGGAACAGACAGGCTTACTTTGGAACCGGGGAGACATTCCTGTTTAGGTATAGTACATTGTTTAACGAGTGGAGAACATGACCGATTCCTACGAGGGTGTAGTTTGAGGCCCGAAGCGTAGCTGAGGGCCTCAATACACACGAGTTGGGAATCGCATTTTCTTCCGAGTTATACATAGTGCTTTATACTACACCTATGAGGAAAATATAATTAAAAATCCTTGTAAAATAAAGAATGATATCACTTACATGAGAAGATATCTTAAGAACATTTGAAGTGTCATCATCCATTCGAACAGAACACAAACAAACAAAACACATAATAAATACAATTACACATTACATCGAAAACACTAAAAACCTTTTTTACTTTGAATAAGTCAAATTAATCAAAGAACGAAAAAGAATTCGCGCGGACATGTTGATTTTACCATATTTTTTACTTAAAAATATAAAAGAGGCAAATGAAGCTAAGCACATACTGCCAAAAAATGTAAGTGGCCAGTATCATTTTGTGGGTTTCGAGATACAAACTTTTTGTGTTTTGGCATCCGCCTGTTTCTAGTTTTGAATTATGAATATTAAAAAAAATAAAGGAGGGGAGAAAATACTTTCTCCCCTAGGGGAGAAAGTAAATCCTATATATTTTTGCTGCCCGCATATTCGTTCGCTTGGATTTACGTACTTTCTTCCCTTTTTTCAAGTAAGAACTAATATACTTTCCGAATAGGTGTAGTATAAAGATAGATTCTTTATTTAGCATAGCGTCTTAATTTATTCACACTTGGTCTCATTTCTGACAGACATGCATCTAAACTGAAGTTAGTTCTGTCTCTTTCATATTTAAAGAAAAAGAGTAGTTTTTTTAGATAAACGTTTAAGTTTACGTTTATAGAATGTTGTACAATACAAATTGGGTACTTGACTGGGTAGCTTAAAAAATTCAAAACGTTTATACTTAAAACTGATGGCTAAAAATATTGTGGATTTCATTCATCATTTAAAAAAAAAATGGACATTTCGATTTTAACAATCGAATTAAAAGTATATAAGTTATTGATTTGATTAGTCAATATTTACTAAAATGTGACGTCATAATTTACTATTTCCATAGAAAGCGTTTTTGACATTTCATAAAATGTTGCTGATTTGATTAGTTGGAAAGTAGCCAATTCCTTATGTATGTTTTGATTTTATTAAGTTGAAATAAAAGCAACACAAGAAAAAGTTTAGATGTTATTTTGTTGGAATTGACACAATTATTATTATTATTTGACAGTAGTTGTAGACTTTAGATTATTGTTAGTAGCTAGATCTATGTTTAAGATTGTGTTAGACATGTGATAATATTGACTACCTCTTAGTAAACGAACTGATACAATTAATCACATGTCTAGCTGTAGCGTTTTATAATATTTTCAACCAATCTTGAATTGAAATGAACATTTCTTAGAATAAAAAAGCATTTGATTGGTTGAAAATGACAACATTCTATTATTTATTTGTGAAGTTACCTACCTATTTATTTTGGTTGCTTTAAATGTTATTACTATTTATATATTAAATTATATACTAGCTTCAATGTGTAGAATTTACTTCATAATATGGTTATGGTAGTAATTCCTAGTTAGATATTACTGTGTGTAACAGACTAACAAACGAAAGAGGACTCAGCTTTGATTAATATTTTAGAGGGTTTTAACTTTTATAAAAACATTTTACTTCCATGCTGATAGGGCATGCTGTAAAAATCAGCTAAGGGATTCGAGGGTTACACAGTATTGTAATTTGAGTCGATGGGCTGACAACCTGTCACTATATAGCAATATACAGATCTATCTGGAATAACCCTCAGAACTTCTCAGACGTGGCGGAACGACCTTTGTTTAGGTCGTTTACGCTCTGTCTACCCCATTAGGGATAAAGGCGTGATTATATGTTTGTATCAACTTCTAGAAGAGTGGGCATACCAATCGTCGATATTGGCATATTTTTTCGTGTGACAGAAAAAAATAACAGAAACCAGTTGTCGATTATCTTATCTTCTTTTTTTTTTTGCAGTACGATTAAGTAATATTCATTTATTTCAATACAATATCATTAAAAGAAGTGTTTCAGTTAGTAGGTAAAGGTGCGCATGTTTTTGCGTAGTCCTCTTCGGTTGGTTAGTCAGTGTATTAAATTATCATTTGTCTACTCCCCGCCGCCTTAGGTGATTAACTTGATAATAAATATTATTATTTTCGTAGCGCGATTTGTGTTGTGATATATATTATTATTCTATAAATATTGGTTCTCTTCGGGTATAAGGTAATTCTTTACATTCATACTCTTCTTTTTCATTTAATATTATTTCGCTACCATTGAGTACATTAATACATTTTATATATTTTATGCATGTATTTATTTAACAAATTAATTGTATGTTTTGCATGTCGCTTGGAGTGTATGTTTGTTTGTGCTAATTTATTGACATAGTAATATTGTTCACTTGATTATTTTGATTGATAAATTCGAAACAATGTTTTTGATACTTTTGACTTTGAGTTCGGAGAAAAAGTTTGCAATTTGTAAGAATTTGGTCCCTATTACAATAATTATAAATGGCTACATGCAAATT
Organism: Scrobipalpa atriplicella; assembly: GCA_029255725.1. Lineage (NCBI taxonomy): Eukaryota > Metazoa > Arthropoda > Insecta > Lepidoptera > Gelechiidae > Scrobipalpa > Scrobipalpa atriplicella. The sequence continues at coordinate 51,315 of JARACY010001509.1, forward strand.
TTTCAACAAACTCGAAGTTATACATACACATTATTGTATTAAATCGGGTCTGAGCGCCGTTGGTTGAGACAGGTAATTTGAGATAAATACCTTTGGCCGACGTTTCGATCGCGATGCTGCGGTCGTGGTCACCATAGTAGTGGTCGCGAGCTGACTGTCAGCTGACCCGAACCGATTTAATACAATAATGTTATACACCTTGTTCTTTAATTGCAATGAGTTTCTTGTACATATTTTTTATGCTCTTTTCAAATTGATTGCGATGCATATTTTGATTGAGTTTGGATTAATACGTCACATTTGTTCGTACACACAAAGTTTCTTTGGACGATCAGAATGTTTTTTTAATGGTCGAAGCTAAAATATGATTAATAACGATTTTTTCGTGCTGGTTTGATCTGGAGATGGGTTTTAGAGGCGTCATATTATTTTTTTATCTTTAATATTTGAATGAAAGCAGGTCGTTTTGTTTTTATAGCTTTTGTTGACTTCCATTCTATAAATAAAAATATAACTACATAAAAAAAAAAAACTTAAAAATAGACGACTGACAACAGCTGACAACTGTCTCTTTATAAATTAAATTTACACTCCTCCGGGCCCTCCGGCACAAAAGAGTAGACAAAAATGGAGGTGCCCCTTTCTTCGCCCAGAGAGCTTTTTTTAAAATGGCAATACATTGATTAATTTGTTTGAAAAATTACGTGATGCCAGGTGAAATAATTTTGGTTTCGTTTCAAAAGTTTTGCGCCGCAGTGTAGAGGTTTTCCTTCCTTTTTATTATCACTTAAATAAGCTCAAAATAAGTTCACATTTTTGCTTCGGAATTCATCTCCAGAACGAACATTATAATTATAAACACATTATTATTTAGGTTTCGATTTGTTTGACTACATCCCGACTCCCATTTGTATTATTATATTTCATGATAATGGCACTACACTTCATTTATTATACTTAAATTGGCTGTTTTGAAAGTTTGAAAATACTAAAATTCATTTAAAATAAGATCTAGTTTTTACTTATTAAGGAGGTGGTTTTTCTTTACATTTTATATGGTCAAATATTAGTAGCTAAATCATAAACGAAATTTAAATTTGATTGCTAAAAATCTGGGATATATGATCAGTTTTTTTTACAGGTAAGTAAGATATTCGGTATAATAATATACAGAAGTAACATTCTGTGTTAAATTGCTAGATTGATATTTAGGAACAAACCAAAGACAATCTGAGGTAAAAAGCTCACTACAACTTATGAAGGGTCGCATTTTTTTTTTTAAAACAATTACGTGATCAGCAGACCTAGAATGCACCCGGCCACTCTTCTTGTTACTGTAAAAACATGATCTTATTAATGCATACTCGTTACCATCGGTCCAAAAACAATCACGCATGCGTTCACACCAGTGCAGTGCCATGCCATCACCTAACGGAATGATCACCATCAGCCTATCACATGTGTTTCCATACAGCCTTTACCCGGAGCGCGCCAAGTACCCGTGGGTCGGCTGCACGAACGCCAGCGGGGATAAGCAAGAGGATAAACAACAACAGGTCGCGCACGGCTCCGAACTCTTCATGGCGGCGGACAATAAAATGATCACTATAGGCGGAGGGTACGTTAATTTCCATCATCGGGTATGTCCAATCTATTCCAGCCTCCATCCAGTCCGCGCTAAGTACCCATGGGTTGGAACCATTGAGGAGGAAAAGCAGAAGAATAAGCTGAAGGCAGAGCTGGAAGGTTCGGCTCCGATTCAGACGGAACAGGAGAAGGAAGACGCGGTGGAGGCTAGGACGCCGCACGCCAAGTCACTGTTCATGGCCGCTGATAGCACCATGATCACTATTGGTGGAGGGTATGTTGTTGCCGGGGTAGCTTTAGAAGATGTCTCTTATACGAGAGAGACTGGCTGTGGTTCAGTCATGGGGGCTTATGTTCAGCAGTGAATCAATCTTAGAAACAACAGTATTTTGGGTTTTGTAATGAATTCAACTGCATCTTCCAGTTTGATCAAGAATGACTCCTTGTTTTCGAGACGAGATTATCCAGTTTAATTTAAGTTACAACTAACTACAGACAGGTCATACAAAAACAGTTTGCATAACATTATCCTGATAGATGTCGCTAACGTCTTAAAAACAGCCAGTCACTAATTTCGCCGCTCAGGATGTGTGTGTTCCGCAGTAGCTCAATTGGTTAGAGCGTTGCGACGTTATTCCAAGTTGCAGGTTCAATCCTGTCTGCGGTTGAAATTTTTAATTTGTTATTTATCATATATTAGAAACTTTAACATATTTTCATCTTTTTATTATCTTATTATAAAATCTATATTTAACATCTTTTCATATATTAGAAACTTAAACATCTTTAAGATTTTAAACCTAACAATATCTAAAATGCACTTCTAAAATTCCAGTGACGGGCAAGCGATATGGATGGACGAGAACATTCGTTTCGGCAAGACGGACCGCTGCTCCACATTCAACAACCCGCCGCTCTGCCCCAGCGGGGACTTCGAGATCAGGGTCTTAGAGGTTTACGGGTTCTCGGGAGCGTAGACCACCAGCTCTATAGAAGAACGTGACGTAAAAAATAAAATTTCGGAAATGGCAACACTGACGGCCGTTTGGTTTGAATCTTGTAACGTGAAATGTATCTTTAGCAGCAAATCTTGTTAGTTGTTACGATTATTAAACAACCCACCGCTCTGCTCTAGCGGGGACGTCAAGATCAGGATCTTAGAGGTTTACGGGTTCTCGGGGGCGTAGAACATCAGGTGCAAGGAACGTGGATGATGCAAGATTTCTGAAATAGTAGATTTTTGTTGTTGTAAAAATGGCAACACTGACGGCCGTTTTGTTGAAATTTGTTTGACCGTTACAAAATATTCAAATGTAACTTTAATAATCGCAACAATAAGTTTTGCTGCTAAATTAATCTATGCATTCTACATTATGACTTGCAAAAATTGTAACATTATAATTGAAAGCTTAGGACAACTTAGGTAGTTTGTTGCTTTTGTAAGAATTTTGAGCGTGCTGAGTTGGTACAATTTTACAGGTAAAAAAATTGCAATGAAATAACATGATCTGCCGATTTCCGAAATTGCGTTTGTGAATATCTGGAAACTTTTAAAATCATCATGTTCGCGTTCATAGACATCTTGAGCGGTGTGAATCCCGACCTGTTTGATCCATTATTCTCTCTAAATCCGCGATAATCACACCAATCCCGCTCCTATATCACAAAATATTTAGCTTAGGATTCGACTGCTAATTATCGGTGGCAATATTTCAATGGAATCGATTTATATGTGTCGTGTTTAGAGATTTGCGGTTATTCCACTCATCCCCACCATGCTACCACTAGTGGGTCTATATGTTCCATGTGTGGGGATTCTTAGAATAAACCTTATTACTACTATACGATGTAATAATCACCCACCCCTTGCCGTTATGACCAGACTGTGTAGATGTATATTTATTCGGCTATCTATGTGTGCCCCGTAGTTGCCCTATCGTAACTAGGCTTGCCAACTCCAAAAACTGCATTTCCGGGATTATCCAGCTCGGCATCCGGGACTTGGGTCTATTGTGCGGGACACAACATACCACATACAAAATACATACATAACATACATATACTATGTCGGTGTCACGCTTCTTTCCCATTGGGGTAGGCAGAGACCACTTCCTTCCACTTGCTACGATCGTGACACACTTCTTTCGCTTCGTCTACTAACTTTCATCACTCTTCATACATGCTCGTCTAAATAAAATACAAAGTGGATAAGAAAAAAACTAGGTAAGTACTATTATGTTATTTCAATAAAATTTAATGAAAAAATCAACACAAACTTAGGCAAACATTTCAAATTTTATATGTTATTCTAATGAAATCGGGCGGAGCGAGGCGCGCGCCATCCCTCCCGCCCCCCGCGCTGTGAACGAACCACGAACGAACACCGATGGCTCCTCGCGCGAAATAAACAATGAAATTTTAATACTGTGTGTGTAACAAATTACTGCCCAATCCGAGGATAGTTGATATGAGATACCTAAATACTAATAATGTCAATCAATCTCTGATTTCCGGGACAATAGGCGTCCCGCAAGGGGTCACGGCGGGACGGCCCAAAATCGACCCAGAAGCGGGACGTCCCGGAAAATCCGGGACGGTTGGCAAGCCTAATCGTAACACAGCTGTCCTTGAAGACAACGAAAACGGGGGAAAAGTAGGTTGTTTCGATATATTTACTCGTGTTTTTAAATGTCTGAGTGTAAGTACAAAATGGATGTTTCTTACCTACTCTTGTTGGATTAAATACGCTTATGTGAGAGCAATATGTATCTGCCGTAGAAAGGGCCTAGCCGTGCGGTTGGCTAACATTTCCCAGTTTTGTTGTCGAATGAACATTCCAGTGACGATTGGCCCTTAATTAAGGGCGCCCTGACACTCGGCTGTAACCAAAACCATCACAAGGGTCGATTTAAGATTTGCGAATGATTAATCAAAAATTAGCGGGGTTTATGTAAAACATGAAATTTTTGGTTTTCTTTAAAAAAATTCGGTCCAAAAATCAGTATTTGGTATCGTATAGTATGGAGTATCTTCATCGTCGCTTTAAGACTCATAGCTTTCGTATATTCAGTCGACATCGTCGTTGCTCACAAAAATGTACCAAAGAAATTATTTATAGCGCATGTCTTCCTGTTATACGTATCTGAAACCTCATATTTCTTAGATTTTGGACTATTTTTATGTTGACAGTTGAACTGTGAAGAACAAACACTCCATTATCATAGGTGATTTTGAGAACTTTTTTTTACGATTGTTGCACTTCTTACTCGAACGCATAACAGGAGTACATCTTTTAAGACGGTGATAAACATATAAATCACTACCTATAATATTTTTGGGGACATGAAATGAGCAGTAAATGAGAACTATCAAACTGAGGTCATATTTTATTTAAATCATTTATTTGTCAAACACCATTAATTAGCTCATGTTATGACTCCAGAATAACGCAATCATAGTATTATTTCTTTCGTATTTCGAAGGTCATGTGCCAAAAATGGACCATTTTGGAGAAATATACTGCTTTATCGGTATACAATAGATTTGTTGTAAAAGTATTTTACGTTCTTTTTTGTTTTAATTGACTCATAAATTCATTGACGAAATTCCGCAAGAGATGGATTGTGTCCTAGTTTCATGTATATTAAGTTTTAATTATAATTTGTATACTTAGTGAATATAATTATTTTTCCAATACAGTTGTATTGTCGGTTTTCTTGTCACAATAAATACATATCCCTAGCAGTACAAAGGGGTTTACCTGCGTTCATATCGACCACGGCTTTTCTGGCTACGATTTGTAAATATTTGTTTTTAAGTCTCTATCTACTAAATCTAAAAAATAAATAAATGCAATTTGAATGAATCCCCACTAGA
>JARACY010001510.1:0-56740 GCA_029255725.1 Scrobipalpa atriplicella
TACAACGTCGTCGTTCGGGTACCTATTGCAGATTGTTTGATGTCGTGAAAGTTTAATACTATGTAATTAAATAGGTACCTACCTAAATTTAATACCAAAACTTTTCTAAGTTTAGTCTTAATATCATGCAAACAATAAAGACATTGTGTTTAAGTTATGAAGCACATACATTTTGTTTGGAGAGCTTAAGTTTCATCATCGGCGTGCTAGCCTCGTCGAGTCGCATCTTTTTGTAACTGAGCACCTATTCAAGCTCTAACAATGACCTATTTATTTCAATACAAATAATTTCAACGAAGCTTTGTATTCTCTGCTGCAGCACATCTTGTAAGACCAAACGAGCTTCTTTTGTAGCAATCTTTCATTTTAACTTTAGAACAGCATCCAAAACAACTCGAACATTAACTCGCGCGTGATTCAATAGAACGTGATGTTCATTTGTTAAGTCCGTCCAATTTTCCAAGAACGTCCCTCTGGAGTCGTAAGATTGCGTTAAATCCTCCATTCAATTTATTTCTATTGACAAACATGATTAGGCAGAAAATTAGTTGTACGCGCTTGTGGGTTTTGGAGAAAAATCGCGGCCTAGAAAGTGACCGCTGCGGTTGAAAGGGGTATGGAATGATCTGGGTGGAATTAAAGTCGGGCAATGTCGGGCACTGAATTTAAACGACATAATGCCTATTTAATCTGACTCCCAAGCGCTCCACACAAGTTCGCCCGGATTACGTATGCCAGTTTACTCCGCGGTTAGGTTACTTAACTCCCTCAAATTTCATTATTATGAGCCGGGAATATTAGAGGTTCACATCTAGCCACTTATATCATATACATAGCATTTCTATACCTTGATGTAATATATATATATCTTAACTGCCCGCATGTAAACAAGTGAGACTGACTGATCAGTAAAGCAAAGTTTAGAAGCCATCCTATAAAGTATGAGGAAGTTTGTAACGTTGTTTTGTGCTAAGTTTACTACAGCGCATAAAGTTTCGTCAGCCACTTATCAATGTGTAAAATTTTAGTTTAGATAGTAAGTATAGACAGTGTTCTTCAGACATCCGATATAACAGATCTGACTATGCACTTTAAGCAGCATTCTTTTTTTTTTTCACTATATTATACAGGGTTATTTTAGTCACTACGCATACGCACTGACTGATAGGATAGGGGTTACTCAGACAACCAATTTTAAGTATACTAAAAAATCACCCTGTATTCCAGCGAAACTAGCGGGACCGGAAGATTATCCTCTCCATTTAGAAAAAAAAACGTAAAAATAAGCACATTTTATATTATCACCACGTTCTTTTGTTTATATCGCTTAGCTGGGTGCAAGTTTATTCCTGATGTAGATTGCAACAGCTACGGCGAATAAAAGCTATAATAAATGTCCCCATTGTCCCGCGAGGAAGTGCTCTTTGTTTCATTATTATACAACAATGCCACCCTTAATTGAATGTGGGCAAATGTGGAACTCTTTTCAGCTTCTTTTTTTAAATTAAATACCGTTATGGTTACGGTTTTTGAAATGAGAAACTAATTTATCTCTGCTGTTTAAAAAAATTCTTGAATCATTATTGTTTTATCTTAAATAACTTTGACAATTAAAATAGGTAGAAAGTTTGTTGGTTAGAAAATAAGAAAGCTTTTATACCATAGATCTTATTTTCCATTTAAGTAGTACCTAGACTTGACGTATTATGTGGACATTGATACTTTTATGGGATTTATTCAAGAATTTAATTTATACATAATTAATATATATAATTTTATTCGCACAAAACACAGAAAAGAACTGTAGTTTTTTTTATTCTTATTCTTATTAAACTTGTACTTACCGCAAGGTTACAAAAAAATCACCAAATTGCGAAGTGTGTAATAAGATAGAAGATGCTTTTCATGTGCTAGCAGAATGCAGCCGCAACAGCCTACGCAGAGAGATTTTATTCAAAAATCTAAAATTAAACCCATTTGATTTAGGAAACTTCCAGGCGTTACTTACCTACCCAAATTTAATACACAAAAGTCCTCTAAAACCGTTGATAAAAAAAATCACAAAAAGCTTAAAACAATGTGTAAAACAGCCGTTACTATTAAAACTTCTTTATACTTACTAAGGTCCGTATAGTACTTACCTACTTAAATGGAAAACAAGAGCTATGTTGTTAAATTTCAAATTACTAATTTTCTAACCAACAAACTTTCTTCTAAAGAAGTACAATTCGTACAAAAAATTATACCAGAGATCCTACCTGAATACACAATTTATTTTATCTAATGGCGTCATGGTAACCAGCACATGCGATGACCACCATTAAAACGCAATTTTCACAGATGATGTATTTCTGATGCCTCTATAACAACAAATACTAAATACTAGAATACAATAAATATTAAGGAATATAAAAACGTGATTTTTTTGCTCGTTTTTGTAGACAATGTTTCGGAGGCTGTTTCTCATGAACCGTGATAGTTAGATAGTTGAAATTTTCACAAATGATGTATTTCTATTGCCGCTATAACAACAAATACTAAAAACTGAACAAGTGCGTGTCGGACAACAGATTATGATATTGTTGCCATTTTTATAAATGATGGTACGGAACCCTTCGTGCGTGAGTCCGACTCGCACCTGGCCGGTTTTTTAAAACTGTCTTCGCAAAAAATGTAGAGTAGGTACATACTTATATCTACTATTTTTTGTCCAGCTCTAAATGCTAAATTGTAACATTTCACGCATTTGCAATAAAGTTCATACTTTTCTTGTGGAGCCAGTGTTGCCAATCTAGGGAAAGTATTTAATATTGCAAGAAGCGGTGTCAGCCGACTGCGCGACACTCTAAATTATGTAGCGATATGACTTAATTCCCGCCGCCGCCGCCCGGGGCCGGGCCGCGCCTACGCGTTACGCACTGATTCTTTATTCACCTGAACAGGTTACATCGCTAACACCAAATATTAAATATTAATACAAACGGAAAGCAAAGTAGGTACACTTTTATACCCCAAAGTTGAATTCAGACGCAGATTTCCTTGAAATTTTTGTTTACCATAAAATAAAAATATGTGAAAAATGAATCAAGAAAAACTTTTTATCTAAATCTATTCAGAGTGGTTTTGAATAAATTGAAAAGCTTCAGTCTGTAAGTCTGTATGGACTGATTTAACTTTACTTGAAAAGAATCTAATGAATAGAAATCGAGTCTAAGGAAGCTGGAAGAAGCTTAGTTTACAATCCTGGATGAAAACATCTATTTCTGATCTGTCTGTAAAGTGCCAGGAGGATTTTATCAGGAAAGAGCCGAAGTAGCTGAAGATGATTGATGTGAGCCGCTACTATCAGTACTATACAGACATTAGGGTGCCTTAAGGGTGCTGTTGCGGATGCCCCGCTTCTGCAGCGCCTCCGGGATGTTCGCTGCAGTGCGCCTTGATTGTTTCTACACGACCATGCGCAAGCGAGCCACGGCGATAGTGGGCAGGGTGCGGGACAGCCGGAACAGCTTGCTGGCGGTCGCCGGCAGGTCGGATGGGCCGTTTGTGAAGCACTGGCAAGCGTTACATGCACCTGCTTTCCAGGTATGGTCCAGATAGCGCTATTTTATTGTGACCTCATCTTCTAAATTTTAAATTTTATAATATCGTATGTTACTAACCAATAGTTATAAGTTTACTAACCTCTATGGATTATTGTTGTCCGAAATAAATATTATATTATTATTATTATTAGCTGGGATATTGAGTAATAGCACAGGTTGCCGATCTATGCCTAGGTACCTAGTTCTGATTAAATATCTTTATCGTTTGACATCAATATAATCAGTTATGGGTAGAATGTTGATAGAGCGAGATTATTATTTATTGACATCCAATAGTACTATCAATGGTCTAGATAAAATTTTGCTTCTCAATACAAAGATGCTCTCCTCATTCGCAGTTTTGTATGGCTAAGGCAAAATTTTAATTCGAGTTAAATTTTTTGTGTTTTGGCCATGTTGTTTGATAACATTAGTAGAAGGAGCAAACACCTTTTTTTTTACACTATGTATAGATAGTTAGACTATTTTTGTAGCTATGTGTTATACCACCGGGGTTAAGCTTCATAATTTATCAACGATGATGGGAGGATAATAACACCTAACAATAAAAGTAAGTATAGATAAAATTGCGTTTTAATGGTGGTCATCGCATGTGCTGGTTACCATGACGCCATTAGATAAAATAAATTGTGTATTCAGGTAGGATCTCTGGTATAATTTTTTGTACGAATTGTACTTCTTTAGAAGAAAGTTTGTTGGTTAGAAAATTAGTAATTTGAAATTTAACAACATAGCTCTTGTTTTCCATTTAAGTAGGTAAGTACTATACGGACCTTAGTAAGTATAAAGAAGTTTTAATAGTAACGGCTGTTTTACACATTGTTTTAAGCTTTTTGTGATTTTTTTTATCAACGGTTTTAGAGGACTTTTGTGTATTAAATTTGGGTAGGTAAGTAACGCCTGGAAGTTTCCTAAATCAAATGGGTTTAATTTTAGATTTTTGAATAAAATCTCTCTGCGTAGGCTGTTGCGGCTGCATTCTGCTAGCACATGAAAAGCATCTTCTATCTTATTACACACTTCGCAATTTGGTGATTTTTTGTAACCTTGCGGTAAGTACAAGTTTAATAAGAATAAGAATAAAAAAAACTACAGTTCTTTTCTGTGTTTTGTGCGAATAAAATTATATATATTAATTATGTATAAATTAAATTCTTGAATAAATCCCATAAAAGTATCAATGTCCACATAATACGTCAAGTCTAGGTACTACTTAAATGGAAAATAAGATCTATGGTATAAAAGCTTTCTTATTTTCTAACCAACAAACTTTCTACCTATTTTAATTGTCAAAGTTATTTAAGATAAAACAATAATGATTCAAGAATTTTTTTAAACAGCAGAGATAAATTAGTTCTCATTTCAAAAACCGTAACCATAACGGTATTTAATTTAAAAAAAGAAGCTGAAAAGAGTTCCACATTTGCCCACATTCAATTAAGGGTGGCATTGTTGTATAATAATGAAACAAAGAGCACTTCCTCGCGGGACAATGGGGACATTTATTATAGCTTTTATTCGCCGTAGCTGTTGCAATCTACATCAGGAATAAACTTGCACCCAGCTAAGCGATATAAACAAAAGAACGTGGTGATAATATAAAATGTGCTTATTTTTACGTTTTTTTTTCTAAATGGAGAGGATAATCTTCCGGTCCCGCTAGTTTCGCTGGAATACAGGGTGATTTTTTAGTATACTTAAAATTGGTTGTCTGAGTAACCCCTATCCTATCAGTCAGTGCGTATGCGTAGTGACTAAAATAACCCTGTATAATATAGTGAAAAAAAAAAAGAATGCTGCTTAAAGTGCATAGTCAGATCTGTTATATCGGATGTCTGAAGAACACTGTCTATACTTACTATCTAAACTAAAATTTTACACATTGATAAGTGGCTGACGAAACTTTATGCGCTGTAGTAAACTTAGCACAAAACAACGTTACAAACTTCCTCATACTTTATAGGATGGCTTCTAAACTTTGCTTTACTGATCAGTCAGTCTCACTTGTTTACATGCGGGCAGTTAAGATATATATATATTACATCAAGGTATAGAAATGCTATGTATATGATATAAGTGGCTAGATGTGAACCTCTAATATTCCCGGCTCATAATAATGAAATTTGAGGGAGTTAAGTAACCTAACCGCGGAGTAAACTGGCATACGTAATCCGGGCGAACTTGTGTGGAGCGCTTGGGAGTCAGATTAAATAGGCATTATGTCGTTTAAATTCAGTGCCCGACATTGCCCGACTTTAATTCCACCCAGATCATTCCATACCCCTTTCAACCGCAGCGGTCACTTTCTAGGCCGCGATTTTTCTCCAAAACCCACAAGCGCGTACAACTAATTTTCTGCCTAATCATGTTTGTCAATAGAAATAAATTGAATGGAGGATTTAACGCAATCTTACGACTCCAGAGGGACGTTCTTGGAAAATTGGACGGACTTAACAAATGAACATCACGTTCTATTGAATCACGCGCGAGTTAATGTTCGAGTTGTTTTGGATGCTGTTCTAAAGTTAAAATGAAAGATTGCTACAAAAGAAGCTCGTTTGGTCTTACAAGATGTGCTGCAGCAGAGAATACAAAGCTTCGTTGAAATTATTTGTATTGAAATAAATAGGTCATTGTTAGAGCTTGAATAGGTGCTCAGTTACAAAAAGATGCGACTCGACGAGGCTAGCACGCCGATGATGAAACTTAAGCTCTCCAAACAAAATGTATGTGCTTCATAACTTAAACACAATGTCTTTATTGTTTGCATGATATTAAGACTAAACTTAGAAAAGTTTTGGTATTAAATTTAGGTAGGTACCTATTTAATTACATAGTATTAAACTTTCACGACATCAAACAATCTGCAATAGGTACCCGAACGACGACGTTGTTTAAAATTATAATGGAAATTGTAGGATTTTACTATGCTGCACAAATCAATATATGTATCTGTAACGTCACGTCATTTACATTAACTCTAACATCGCAGCTAATTTATAATTGACAGGCCTAATGGCTTGTTGTGTCCTATCAAGTTACATATTAATTAGCGAGACAAGATAGACGCTAAACCGGTAGAACAGTGCAGATCTAATTTAATGCGTCTAAAATTGAATAACGGATGGACGATTCCTGACAAGATTATAAAGGTTTTATAGTGCTCAAAATGATAAGCGAAACTATTAAATCACTAAAAGATCAAAGTACTAAAACATACAAGTTTTATTTTATATCCAAAATCACGTATCTATTTGAGCAAATTCTATGCGCCATATAGGTTATCTTGTTGGTGTATTGTTGTTACGTGATCATAAATACCAAATATTCAATGTGTTGTCATATTATTAAAGCTACCTGGGCAAAGAAAGTGGAGCCCCAATTTTTATTAAAAAAAATTGTGTTTCAGTATATCACGTTGTCCGCAGAGGCCAATTCGGCGCGCTTTGCTAACGATCAATTATGCAAATTTTACTCAGCTGTTGCCCCGGTATTCAGCTTCCGACTGAATTATCATCAAATTTAGGAATTTCAAGTCCCGATTTTGAAATCTGTATGAAACAAACTCCATGCAATTTGACGCAATTTTATAAAGAGAAAAACCGTGAAAAATTGCCTGTCATGTCACGATCTTTTATTAATATTAATCTATATGAAATAATGCCTACCCCATTAGGGATTCAGACGTGATAGTAAGTATGTATGTATGTATATGAAATATAAGTCGCTAAAATAATAATATCGTGACTAAAGAGGTAAATAATACGGTACAGGAATTTTATATATCGTTTTTTTTTTTTAATTATCTTACCACATTTCTTTAGTATAAGGTAAGACCGTTGTGGCTGATGATGATGAAGGTAAGACCATCTGTAGATCATCTTTAGTTTATATAGGTGTAAATTTTTACGGAGTACCTATATAAAATTCCTGTACCGTATTATTTATCTCTATAGTCATGATTTTATTATGTTAGCGACTTATATCAAGAAATGTGGTAAGATAAAGGGTACCCAATTCTGAAAATTCGTGAGCAGTCGATAGAATAAGTGATGCGTCGACAGCTGGAAGAAGCTTTCAGGTAGTGGAGGTATGAGGGTGGAACAACGACACCAACAATCGTAGAGCAAAGTTTACCCGCGCTTCTTATTAAAGCTGCCATAGTTCAGTTCTTAGGCTCGTATTTATAATCAGCTCTCAAGAGTAACAGCAAATTTGAGTTCGTATCAGAAATGTCATTTCAGTACAAAAGGGTCTGTCAAATCCGTACTTAATACTGTTCTCAATCTTGAGATTGCTTTATAAATACGAGCCTTAGTGCCACCTTGGAAGCATAATTACAATGAAATGCAAAAAGATAAAGTTACAATAAGTACAGAAGCAGTCTCTTTTAAATTAAATGATCGTGTGTTCTTGTTTATGATTCATGATTTGACACCAAACTATATCGTAATTTTTTTATAAAATGAATAAAACAATTTTTAATAATGCCAAGCGATACACATTTAAAAACTATAAAAATCTATATCAAGTGGAGTTGTAAACTCATTTAAAACAACACACAGCGGGAATATAGGTTATGCATTTGCGGCTGAAAGCCAGTAACCAGGGTAACTTTGAGCTCCCGCCAAATCGAATTCATGGCCCCAAAAGCATTGAGAGCAATATGCCGCCGGCTAGCATCGGGGAGACGAATGAGCTGAACTTTAGAACCACAAACCCCGCTCCCACAAACCCCGCTCAAAGCTAAGACCCAACTTTTCCAATGGCCCCAAATGGCGATCAAGTGCCTCCACTTTAGTACACCCGGGTAAACTTTACGAGAAAACCAAGGCACGAAGTTGATAAAACCGATATTCAAAACAAGTGTTCAAGTTCATTCGTAACCTTGGAAACAAAAAAAAATATTATCCTAAGTACTTATACAGGTAGATCTGGAAATTCTTCAAACATTTGTTTCGGAAAACACAGTCATAGGAAATATCATCCTATTTCAAATGTAGGTACTTATTTAGTTTTATTACAGAGATAAGAATAAAACGAAGAAACTGTTAATTAAACTCCATAATGATCAAACTAACTAGTCGTCAAATCATTCTAGCGAGTAAAATTTTGTTTTCAAAATTGTCTTAATTCAGGACACAAATTTAACTAAAATTCGACTGTTCGCTCTAATAAATTAACGTTTTTTCAAGAATATAGTCACTGATTTAAAATAAGTAAAGTACGGATAATTTTCTTAGCATTAGTTAGTTAATTATTTTTATACTACACCTATTCGGAAAGTATATTAGTTCTTACTTGAAAAAAGGGAAGAAAGTACGTAAATCCAAGCGAACGAATATGCGGGCGGCAAAAATGTATGGGATTTACTTTCTCCCCTAGGGGAGAAAGTATTTTCTCCCCTCCTTTTTCTTTTTTTAATTCATAATTCAAAACAAGAAACAGGCGGATGCCAAAAAACAAAAAGTTTGTATGTCGAAGCCCACAAAATGATACTGGCCACTAACATTTTTTGGCAGTATGTGGTTTGCTTCATTTGCCTCTTTTATATTTTTAAGTAAAAAATATGGCAAAATCAACATGTCCGCGCGAATTATTTTTCGTTCTTTGATTTATTTGACTTATTTAATATAAATTAAGTGTTTAGTGTTTCCGATGTAATGTGTAACAGTGTGTAACTGTATTAATAATGTGTTTCGTTTGTTTGTGTTCTGTTCGAATGGATGATGACACTTCAAATGTTCTTAAGATATCTTCTCATGTAAGTGATATCATTCTTTATCTTACAAGGATTTTCAATTATATTTTCCTCATAGGTGTAGTATAAAGCACTATGTATAACTCGGAAGAAAATGCGATTCCCAACTCGTGTGTATTGAGGCCCTCAGCTGCGCTTCGGGCCTCAAACTACACCCTCGTGGGAATCGGTCATGTTCTCACCTCGTTAAACAATGTACTATTATTTAGCCGGTGTTGTTTTTTTTTTTATGTTCTCGTTAATAAACTTTGGTAAAATACCTATATTTTATTCCAAGATTTGATTATTACTCTTATATCGATGTTATTACATTAAAACGTGTTTAGCTATGAATATGAGAATACCTTTATTCGTTTTTAAGTGTTTTTACGACGCGTTGCTTCGAGGGGCTTTAAGCTTGACGACACTTGTCTTCTACAATGCTTAAATACAAAATAGCTCGATTAAAAAAAGCCAAAGATTCGGGGTAGACATTAGATTTTCGAGTAATATAAAGTACGAATAAACCCACTTTAGTATCCAGAAATAGAATACTTATGTATACGGGGTGCAAGGGACAACGTCCCGCAAACTTGGTTGCTCAGTCAAAGAAACTGAACAACTACCACCAGGTTTTTTTTTTTCAACAAATGAAAAAAAAAAATTGCCTTTTCATACAAAATGACCACATCGATCAGACAATTTGTATGGAAAAGCAATTTTTTTTTTCATCTCCTGAAAAAAAAACCTGGTGATATGTGTTCAGTATCGTTGACTGAGCAACCCCTATCAGTTTGCGGGACGCTGTCCCTTACACCCGGTATACGTAAATATTTTCATCGTGAAAACTTATTTACAGAATAACACGATTTCTATGGCAGATCTCAATCATCATAATCTTCAAAGGGAGATCGCTCGGAAAAATTCCTTCAGAAAATCTTATTGCTTGATTTTTCTTGGTTGCCGCTTTACAAAAACAAATGAAAGATAAATTTCAGTTTGTTTCCTTTGACCTGTCCCCATTTCTATTGAAAGAAACCCAATTAAATGCTCCACTTAAATAGCTTAAAAACGGTAGCCAAGATGGATGTTACGTAGATACTGTTTTGAATTTCAAATCGACTTTCACGAAATTGGTTGTCTCTTTTTAAGTTCCGCTGTTTTTTTCCTTTTTCTGTATGAAGTTGACATCAACTAAAAGCATGGAAATTAATTAAAATTTTTACTTTGTACTTTTTACTAACTACTTTAAAGGAGCTACCTAAACGACATATTAATGAAATCTGACAAAAATATAATATATTAAGGTACAAATTAGCCCAACATGGTGAGTGAAAGGTTACAGTTTACCGATGTAAAAAAGTCAAAAAAAGTATGAGTATAAGTAGGTAGAGCCACAAGACAAAGCTAGTAAACTATAAGGGCTACGACAGACATTCACATCGGCTGCCTCAAGCTGCCATAACGCACTATCTGAGCCAGTTCAGTCTTATCGATGTGGAGCACTCGTCGTATTGTCTGCGAATATCACACACATAAGTACCAGACTTACTGTCCTATAACTAGTCAATATTATAATACAGGGTGTAAAAAAAACTGCTGATCACGGGGAGTATCTTTGTATGGAAATGGCAATTCTTTTTTCGGTTAAAATTTTTTTGCTTTGGGAAAGTTGTTTGGTTTTATCAGTAGAACATGTGGTTTAAAGGAACGTAGTACTTTTTTTAACCACGATTATGTGCTATCTGCTGAACCAAATAAATATTAATAATTTACATTAGGTTTTACAGGTTTGTGCTTTTAATAACGATTCAATGAAAATATGCACTCTTATTCCAAATTTTCGATTAGCTGTCATGTGGGAAGTCAAATTAACATATCGTATCTCCACAAGTTTTGCATGAAATCGAATTTCAAATAATCTATAGTAATTATTATCACAGAATATATAATCAAATGGAAAAATGTAATTTACTTTACTGACAAGTTACTAAGTTTAGTTATCCAGTTGTTTTATGCTAAGCCCAATTCAAGAGTATTTCGTTTGAGCTGGATTTCGGCAGCGGTTTATTAATTTAACTTTTTGGAGCTGAATTTAAATACTACTTTCGGGGTTATTGCAAAAGTTTATCTCGTTCAACATTTTGTTTCCAGATTTTTTGTGTCAACGAGCGCTTTCGTCTAACTATAGATGGGCACTTGTATGTTTCGTATCGACCTTTTTCATGTGAGCGAGGCGAGTGAAGAGCGATGGTTCGAACACGGACGTTGATATCCTCGTTTAGTTTTCACGCATTTCGCCTTTTCATTATATTCTTTTAACTATTTCATTACCTAGACATAACTTTATATTTGTATTTATAGCATCTTATTAATAAGTGGAGTGTGACAAAGTTAATTAATAGGGTCAGTATTAGAGATAGGTAATATAGGTTCCATTTTACCGTGGTTAAAACCGGGGCGTGAAAAGGTAGTATAAAATAAAATTGCCTGTAATAGAAGATCACCGGTAAATTAAATTGAATAGATTTTAATTTCCTTTCGGAAGCGTGGAGTTAAATCGACAAAGTTGCTGGGTCGCAATGGTCCGTGCCATTCAAACGCGGCCGGGTGGTCGTTCAAAACTTCCACACACCTCTGTCCATACCCAATGCCTATGTTGGCTGTGATGTAGACCCGAACCGCAACACCTTTAGAGAGACACATCTATTATCAAATGTTGAAGGAAAGAGGAAAGCTGATGTTAGAAACTAGTCACTAGTCGCAACTTGTTTCCGACACTCATGTCTAACAAATGTTGAATAGGTGAATAGGAGAAGTTATTTTAGACGTATAGAATATAAAAATATGTTAAAAATATTTTCTTTTTTCTAGACAGTGTTTTGCTATAGAAATAAAAAAATATTATACACCTTTTATTGAATATACCTAAATTGAATATTAAATCTAAAACAAAATAAAAATTATATTAAATTTTCGGCGCCATAAATAAGTTTCATCTTTAAAATACAGCTTAATGAATCCAACCATATTTTATTGGAGCGAAAATATAACCAGTTGAACAAATCTCTGAAAATAACGAAGAAGGTATGATGCGAGCTTGCTGAAAATACGTTTTATTGTAGAGTGAAAATATTATGAGGCATTTTGATAATATTAACATTTTTTTTTAATATGTAAAAATATCTGATTGCTCGTTTTATTATTGGGCTGTCCCTTGCTTCTTGGATACTTACAATCATGGCTTACAATACAAGATTTATTTGAGTTTACGGAAAAGCTTGTCTGACTTGGACGTATAGCCTTTAATCTTACTTCTTACGAACAGTAAACCGTTGAAGCTAGATCTTGAAGCTGTTCCAAAACACAAAGTTTGAAGATCCTCTTGCGTCCGTGTTGTCGCGGCCATCTTGTCGCGGCCATGTTGTCGCGGCCATGTTGTCGCGGCCATTTTGGGACTCTTGTGACGGGTGCACTGATTTGATCAATCCCACTTTTGAATTCGGAATCAGTACTATTTATTCTATTTATATCTAACCTATTTATGGAATGAATAAATTTGTTGGTGAAAGGGACTATTTTCCTATCTTTGTATGAATTTCTGTAAATTTATATTAAAACAGATTTTAGAGTACCTACCTAGAGACTCTACATTTTAATGCAACCTACATTTATACATTACATACATATTACTACATTTATATTCCGATAGGTTCCAATATTAGTAAATCCTGTTGCGTCGTTCTCAGATAATTAAAAAGAAAATCAAACCACTAGTTTTATTTGAATTAATAATTATCCAAGATATGGAACGGAACGAGCCCAAATAGGTACTCCTGAAATTATTTCTAGTTGTTTACATTATCCAAATCGCCAATGCTGATCGTGCAGATGTTATGATCTACTGTTTGTAGTAAGTATTCGATTATTACACGTATCTACCTATGTATTTGAAAATAGTTGGTAATATTTGTCATGAGACTGGCGTTTGGTATATTAATAATACCACAGTTTTCCAAGAGAAAAATTCATTTAATTGTGTATATTTTTTAAGAATAATAATTTTAATGTAATTTTTTATATGAGTTGCAAATTCAGTCATAAGGTTGAAACTTTGACCACCATATTATGTATGCTTTATCTGATTGAAAAGAATTAATCTTTTCATGTATCAATTTTAATATATTTAATGTAATAGTACACTACCAAAATTGCAAAATTATACTTATATACCTTTGATATATACTTATAGGTAATTGGACATAAGCTCCAAACGGATTCTGGCACTCCGAGAAGCTTTTAAAGCTTTCATCGTTCGTGATGTCCACGCAAATTTCCGGATTGTCAAGGTTTATAAGAAAGTTCACAAAGCTTCATTCAATGCTCCAATCCAAAATTAAAATTCTACAAACCAATACAACCAATGGTATAGAACTAGAGCTTTCTAATATAACTGAAGGTTGTACAAACTTTGATAAATGAAATGAACTAAAATGTTGTGATACAGAGGTGTTCAAGTGACCTAAGAAAGTCACAGTAAAAGATGAAAATGTATAAAAATAAAAATTAAATACATCAGTGGAACTCGAACCAAGGACTAATCGAGCCATAACGAATTAATGCGTATTTTTATGATCTCAGTTATTTATGTTTTGGATATAGGTATGCTCGAATTTTAAAAATCAGGGATTATCGACATGAATTTCACTCTTATCTTAAACCTAAGTATTGAAGTGATACAAGCAAAAATCTGTCACTGCGTTCGTAGCGTGCAAGCTTTTGACTTTTACATCGGTTTCTGGAATCCGACAGATCTATCCATATGCCGGATACGTGTTTGAAATAATTGCATTTGGACTAGAGTCACGTCAAAAATTCTTTTTTAAAAGTTGGTTTGTACCTAAATATGAAAAAGTTATTGGACAGCACACTTGCCTACTATGATAGAGAAAAATAATAAAATACTGTCTAGAATTTCTAGCTTCGAGTTTATTTTTATCACAAAAGTAAATAAAAATACGAGGAAAACCTCGACCTCTTATTATTACTCGCGCAAAACAGAACATTATTGTTCCGTAAGTAATGCTCAACATTTTGCCAAGGTGATACTTTCCGAGTACCTATTTATTAAGTAGTCCGTGTAAAATACATACATACATACATATAATCACGCCTTTATCCCTAATGGGGTAGGCAGAGCAAAAACGACCTAAACACAGGTCGTTCCGCCACGTCTGACAAGTTTTGAGGGTTAATACAGATGATGATTATGTATATTGCTATAGTGACAGGTTGTCAGCCCATCGCCTAAATTGCAATACACTGAAACCCTCTAATCCCTTGGCTGATTTTTACAGCATGCACGGGAGGAGATGCAGCTGGCACATTCTATGTTTTTCTATCACTCCCAGTCCAGCATGGAAAAAAGGGTTTTTCTTATGACATTGCTCAGTAGGTAATGACTAATGAATAAACAGGCGTGAATTTTTTGACTCCTGACAAGTCCTCTATTATCTCAAAGTGTTGTTAATAGGAATCAAGCAGCGATAACACTTCCCTGCCGATCGGGCCCGTTTTGATGTTACATTGCTTGTGCACGAGTCTTACTTGAAAAACTACTGAAGCTAAGCAGCAATGTATATCAAATCGGGCTCGATCGGCCGGGTAATGTGCTTAAATTTACGTTATAGATATTGATGCGATTGTGATAAGTTGCAGCCCATCACAGTCCCTTTACTTTTACAGTACGCCCGGAAAACAGAAACCGGTAGATTCATTACCGTTCCATTGTTTAACGAATCAGCATTCAGAAGACGTATTTAAGAGCGATGTTTTCGCGTAGTCCGCGATAGAATGGGCGTCCTCCGTCGTCCGTTAATGAATTAATGGCCACGAAATAATCTCGTCAGCCCCACGGGAGGGCGGAGACTGGGAACTGGTAATACCCTTTCAAGAGAAAATTGGAAATTCGTATCATGGAAAATGTGTTACTAAAATGTTAGGTACCAAAAATTTGACATGCAAGTCAAAATTCGATACCTACAGGCCAGTCTTAAGCAACCTATAGATAAAATGGTAGTGCGGAAAAATATTTACTTACAACTAATTTTAGAAATTACGCACTTGTTAATAAAAAAAAATCTATTAGGGTTGGTTGGTTATATGTCAAATTGTTGTTATGTTGGGTAGGTGTATCTGCAGGAACTAGGGGGGCATGGATTGCGGCAGCCTGATGAGCATCCCTCCAGATTCTACAATGGTCTGCTCTGTATGCTACGCTCACGGGCAAAAAAGCTGCAAATTCACCTAAGAGGACTAGTGTGTGTGACCCAGAAATAACAGTATAAAGTCGTACTCCACGTGGCTATTAATATGCACTTCATATAAACAATGCTTTGTGCAAGCTAATTTACGAGTTCAGCGCCAAATTTATGATGAGAACCATTTGCAGATGCTAAGATCATTTAATATTACAGCTTCATAAACCACATTATACAAATATCGTGGACTACAAAGCCCCTGTGAGTAAACAAGCATAATCATAAATCATACTTTACGTTCTCACCGACTTTTATGCTAAATATCTGATTTGTTCACCCTGTAATGCATTCACATTCAGCTTTTTAGAACTACTTAGATATTCTGCTTTTACTTTTGGAGTTTTTATTCTCATACATTTCATTTTTGATAGAGCATGTTTTAACGTTGAAATATTATATCAAAGAAAATGCACGAGATTACCATGTCAATGATTGTCAATTAGACATTGATTCATTACTTCAAAGAAAATGGACATGATGCTTGCCAGCTTGGTTCCATGTTATTTATTTTGAAAATGTATTTCTAGCTTTAATTAAGTTTTTTATTTGGTAGTTGAAATTCTAAATTAAACTAGTAAGTAGTAGTATAATTTCTCAAATATTTATAAAAAGAACCACAAATTACTTCATTGCCTAGGAGTGCTTCAGAATCTGATTTAGCTGCGTTGTATTCAGTGTTCGTATCGCGTTCGTCATAATTGGAAAGCTCGCCAATCTCTCACTGCCGCAATAAATAACTACGTGAACAAAATACCTAAAGTCTAGAGTAACGCTTGGAAAGAAACCCATTGCCTTTGTACACAGTGTATGTATTTGCTCATAAATAGGGCAAAAATTAAAGTATCTACCGCTCGGACGTTGACTGTTATAGAGCCTGTTTGCTGCCTGAGAACAAGTTGTGTTCTAAGAGGGACCGAAGCGGCAAAACAAGCCAAAAAATATGAAATAAAAGTACTTCTATGGAAAATGACTTGATCAGCTGAAAATGTTGTAGATATGGTTGGTAATTGTTTCTTAAAGTTGCTTTTAAAATATTTTAGAGCATCATGAGAAGAAAACATACCTAAATAGCTGTGGTCAAAGTTAAAGTCAAAGTTAAAGTCAAATCATTTATTCCAAATATTATTTAGAAAGTCACAAAAAAGTGAAGCGATGAAATCTGGTGGATCAGCTTTAGAAAATAACCATCTTCAATCTTGTGAGATAAGGTATTCAAAAAGTCCTTAACTAAATCTAAAATAAATCCCTCTCACTAAAACTATGTTCAGTAACTTTTACGACTTACGTTATCTTTCTTTCAATATAGTTTTTAGCTGAAAGATGGATGAGAATCTAATCGTCTCTTGATTTTTTGTACTTTTTCTATTAGTCAACTTAAAAAAATAGAATTGCAAATAGTTATATGCAGTTTACAAGTATGTAGATAGTAAAACAGTTCATTTAGTTGATATCAGGCTTTTTATTTCATCACTTTGAGCAAATTTTCTCTTGATACAGAGCAGCACGACAACTGGAAACCCACTCTGCATATTGCTCTCAGTGCTCTGAGGCCACGAATTCGATTTGTCGATACGAGCAGTCCCATCGAGCTTCAGCCGCAAATATGATACCCATATCCCACTGTGCCTCACTGTGTATCGTTCTAACCGAGTTTGCAACTACGCATATTTGAATTTTAAGATAGCTCGCCGTAGTTTCGAATTGAGTTGAACAACCTTAAACTGGCTTCGTTTGGAGTTATTGTATCGCTTCACAATTTTTTTTCGGAAAGTGCCAACTCAAATTAGCTTCTTTACAAAGTATTCATATTTTGTACACAAAAGTAATTCAAATTGAAATTGGTCTGCGCTCGCATTTTTATTTGATTCTCACCACGATTTACTCCAAACTTGTACAAGAAATCAGAATCCAATTTGTGAGACAGGAAGTACGAAGCCCACCTGAACGTAACAGCTGAACAAAATTTGCATTTGTTAACAAAGTGCGGCAAATTGGAGAGTTCTATCAAAAGATAGATGCTTTAAAAAAATACGAGTCAATTTGGAGCCGCCGCCAAGTGCCGCCAAGTGCCGCCGGTCAGGCCGCAAGCTCTGATAGGGTGGGCAAATTAGTATTTGTCATATTTATATTTATGCCACTGTCCGATAATCTTAATCCAAAACTAGCATAGTAATAGCCCTCCAGCACCCCAAATTGTTTTACATATTTCGTTTACATTTTATTACTATATTTTATCAATTATAAAAAAATCATAACACTACGGATATAAGTTACGAGACTACGAGTACTACTTAACTATAACTACAAATTATTTCTACAAAGAAATGTCTTCCAGGTGCCGTTTTTTTCTGTTGTTTTTTATGAAAACCACATCTTTGATATAGGTAGTTAGTTATTATTACCTACTGCACACATTATCTGTCTACTAAATCATAAAATTCAACCGGATCCACAAATAACGTTTTATATTCACGATTCCATTGATATAATCATTTCATGATAGACAGAAAAGCTAATTTAATTTGCTGACTTGAAAGAAATCAACGTCACTGCGCTGAGATAGAATAAAATAAATATTAAAATATCCGATCAATGTAAACCATTTCATGTGGGAGAGATATTCATTCACGAAATATTAATAGTATCCATTTTTCGGAATACACTATTGATACATCGTCAAAATCGTAACGCCTACGAGATTTATAATTCACTGGAACTGAAATATTTGAACAAAGAAACCAAAGCATGCGTAATATACGTTACACATGAATCGAAGATCTCTTCCAGCAAGCGAGAGACAAGAAAATATGCGGAGCTGACAGCCAACCTTCAGTAATGGAGAGGCACTGCAAGAAGAAGATGGAGGTAATAAGTACTATCGACGTTACATCACTGTATCAACCATATAGTGTGTCTTGCAAACAATTATCACACTGTATGTATCTTTCGAGTTGTGTTTTGGAGAAGAGTTTTCTACTCAAGTTTCATCTGCTTCTCGACATCTTTTTTTTAATAGGGTACTTTTATTTTATAGGCATAGTTATTTCTATTTCAAGTAACTATTTTAAAAAGCTTTTGTGTTACCAAGAAAGTTAATCCTCATAAGAAGTAGCTAATACTACTTCTCATGTACCTATATATTTCTACGTTAGCTACTAACTTTAGTCTTTTTTCACACAACAACTACACTGTACAATTTGTAGGTAATAATAATAGCTACTACTACTACTAGTCTTAACCTTATATTTGCAATAGTAGCATTCAAAATGAAATCATGTTATGAATGCAACATTGAAAAGATTTCAAATCAGTTCTAATGGCATCTGGATTACGCTATTAGTAGCGGCATGAGAACCGACATGCTGCGAGCGAAACAACCACAGTAGGCGTAAAGAACAGTAAAATATGTCTTCAAACTAATGACTTTTCTATTTTTCTTAATTTTCGAAAGTAGTATTATTTATATCAACATGGTACGGAACCCTTCCGTATCATCCAACTCACACTTATCTGCCTTAATTTTTGTAATGATCATCATAATGTCGTATGGCGTTTTATGCGTAGATCCTATAATGCTGCCGATTCGGTTGCACTTATTTAAGTTTGATTCTGTCAATTTCTAAAATTTGAATAAAATAGAGACAGCAACACAACATTGATTATAAACCTGTCAAATTGACGTTTATCGCCCAAAATAAGGCGACACCATCCAACATGCCATCTTAATTAAGGCGAGTAACGTCAGTTTGCCAGGTTTATAATTATTCAAATTTTGAAAAGTGACAGAACCAAACTTAAATAAGTTAAGGCGTGTGTGCAACCAAATCTGCAGCATTGTGTCATTTTAGTAATAATACATGCCTTTACACAACCAAGCAAGTATTAGCATCCAATGGATGCTAATACTAAACGCAATTGAAGGCAAGATATATCCATTACAAGGCAGATAGAAAGCGAGTCGCTACTTAAAAGCTGAATTTCGCTAACTCGATGAAGACAGTTTGCTGTTCCGCGCTTAAACTGTGGCACTGCCCATCAAAACGCAATCTAATACCAACTGACGATTACCACTGTTATTACATCCGCTCCTTTATCACTGAACTGATGGATGATGTATCTCCTGTAAAGCCGGAGGCTATAATAATAACTGCGTTTGAGGTGTAATTTACATTACACAACTTACATTCCAGGTTTAGGCTTTTGGAATTGTCTCTGCTCTGACGAAATGGAAACCTAACAGGTTCTCTGTACAATAGATTACAGGAATCGTTTTGTACACTTATTAATGAGGGTATAAATAATAATGCTTGAAATCAGAGACGATATTAAAAGTGCTGGGCGCATGTCAACTGAAAAATAGTAATAATAATATAACATCCCAAAAAGTGCTAAACTCTGTTTGAGTTTAACGTGCTTTCCTCAGTGCTTCCTCAGCTCGGAAAATGATTTACCGCTACCACAAAACCAACGAGTACTATAAGGTAGTGTAGAGTTACAACGTGAGAGAAGCAATACCGAACTTCGAATATAAGCGATAAGAAAAGGTTAAGGCGGTTCGATGAGCTTGATGGAGCCACCACAAGTAAATTTATTGTGTCTCAAATACAAATAAGTATTATATTACGATTAGTGTGACGAGAATTTCATCATTTTGTAATCCATTAAGTCACAATTTACATTAGATACTAAGCCTAGAATTTAAAAAAATAAAAACAAAGTGACCACTTACTACGAAAAAAAAAATACTTACTTGCTAACTCGCAAATCGTATTCAAGAAAATGTTTGTATTTGAGAGACAATAAATTTATGACTTTTGGTGGCGCCATTGAACTCATCGAACCACCTTAAATAACGTGAAATTCGTTCAGCGCGATACCACAATTCATTGCTGAAACGTGAAAATCGAATGAAAATTTTCAGGAACTTGTACCTAACTAGAAACTACGTGGTTAGTTCAATACTATTATTTTAACCACCTCTATATAGTGAAGAATTCCGGTCTGGTTTTTAATGTCGTATTATCAGAGTTTTTCAAGCACCTTTATGGTCTCCAAACATAGAAATACCTCATTAGTCACGGCTTAAAACCAGGGGCAGAAAACAATGATAATTAATGAAATGAATAAGATGGTAACAGGTACTTAGATGCTGGACTGGGAGAAATAGAAAAACATAGAATGTGCCAGCTGCATCTCTCGGGCATGCTGTAAAAATCAGCTAAGGGATCCGAGGGTTTCAGTCTTGTAATTTAGGCGATGGGCTGACAACCTGTCACTATAAGCAATATACAGATCTATCTGGAATAACCCTCAAAACTTGTCAGACGTGGCGGAACGACCTTTGTTTACTGCCTACCCCATTAGGGATAAAGGTGTGATTATTATGTATGTATGTATGTATAACAGGTAACCTATCACCTGAAATATTATTAAATCCCTTGGCATCTCAGGGGTATTAATTGAGTCTTGCGGTATTTTTTACAGTAGGTTCTTACGTATGGATTATGTATTTAGGAACTTATTAAAATGTTGGGAAATACGCCGGTCCATCATGGCGACGATCGGGCTCGAATTTCCCTCTGACGGCATATCTAATTGGAGACAATGTAATTAAACCGAAGATATCATTCATCTGTCTCCAAGTGCCAGGGTATTTGTTATCTGCGTTTGAGATAGCAAATGGGTAGGATGGTAGGTAATCTGTTTTCCTGTTATGTCATCATAAATCATTTTACGATCAGCTAAATTGTATGTATGTCCATGTCCCACATACCTAGTGCTGGGTTAGTATTCTACATCACCTAATTTTCGCATAATTTTCTTTACCTTAGCCAATTTTTACCCAGTTCACCAAAAAGTTAACAATTTCTTTCTGGAAAATAAAAAATCACACACCACATTATTTGGGATCGATATAGCAGAAAAATCATTGTCGGTGTCAGCAGTTTGTTTTAAATTGAAAAACTGAGAAAGAGTTTTGGGAATTTGCTAACAAAAAGTTCGACTAATCAACCAGAAAATCTAAGTCGTAGGTACCTACCTAAAATCATTGAATCACAATGAATAGCTCCTGAGATGGGTTTAAGGGTCTATGTGCTCGCGGCAACTGTCCCTTTCAAACCAATGACAGAATGCGCGCTCTGTCCTTTTCTAGCATGGGGCTGTTTCAAGCCGATTTCATATATTTTTGCATATATCTCAATGTATACAAAAAGTATTGAAAAACAGAGTTGATTATGATGTTCTTCATAATTATACGGTGATTTCGATATAACATTTGCTGTTTCTAAGCTCATAGAAATGTCACAGTTGTTCAAATTCGGCATTGAGACGCCAGATTTTCATGATATTTCTGATGATTTCCTGGTGTAATCATAGTATTTTTAGATTATATCTATGAATCTAGTTGTTCTCCATATTTTAGAGAAGCTAACCATATATAGATTTATTGAAAATTCAACTATTAACTATACTAACAAAGTCAAATGCCGGACCGTGTTTAGCCCGATTTAGAGTACTTCCCTCCTTAATGGCGGTGTTTTCGAGAAGCGTGCGTTTTAACGGCAACCTTCATCGTTCAGTAATGAACAAATGGGCGGGAAGTAATCTCGTCAGCCTCACTGGCGGGTGGAAAACACCCTTTATAGATCACCCTGAAGCCATAAACATGTTGCTAGTTGGAATTTTATTTATTTATTTAATAATAGCCAAGCAGCAGAATTGCTGATGTGGCTATATCCGCAGCTGGTGTGTGCGCTACTATTTAATTTAAGTCCATTATTTATGTTTCACTTAAAAGTCCTTCACATCATCATCATCATTAGCCCCACATTGTATTTTAAATTTTGTTATTAATTAACCACTTGTCAAGTCTATTTTTAAAAGTGTTTGTGGAGGGAGCATCGACGATTTCTTGAGGGAGACTGTTCCAAGTATTAATGACTCTGTTGTTGAGGGTGTGGTAGCCAACATTTGTACTGGATCTTGTCCTTGCAAGTTGTGCATTATTCTTATGCCTACTTCTATGTACAGTGCTCTTATTTAGAATATCTTGTAGACCTGGGCAATTATATTTCCCAGATAGGATTTTGTACACCTCAATGAGATCCCCACGTTTCCTCCGGTCTTTGAGGGTTGGTAACTTAAGAATTTCCAGTGTCTGTTCATAGGTCTTTTTCCTTAACTGAAGAGGCATCTTGGTGGCCTTTCTCTGCACACTCTCCAGAAGATCAATGTCTTTTGCAAAATAAGGGTTCCATATCTGAAAGGCATACTCCAGTAGCGGTCTAACATAAGTCTTGTAGATTTTAAGAAAGCAGTTAATAGTGATATGCTGGAACGATTTCCTTATTATGTAGAGTAAGCAGTTTGCTCTCTTGACGATTCCTTCAATATGTAAGCCCCATTTCAGATCTGATAAGATTGTAATACCTAAGTCCTTTTGCATGCATGTAGACAATACAGGCACATCTCCAATTTTGTAGTTTTCTTTGGGATTTTTACTACCTATATGTAGAACACTGCATTTGGAGGAATTTAATTTAATTATCCAGTCCCTTGTCCATTCCTGGATGCGATCTAGATCTGCGATTTTGAATAGATTTCAATATGTCAATGTCCATCACCCAAGAATTAATCAACTCAGTGGTTACAACCGCGGTGAACTGAATTTTCCCATGGGAATAAGGTTTCGCAGTAAAAAGTGCTTAGTATTTGTACCTATTATTCTAAGTAGTTAAACTATATATATCCAATCCAAATCCTTCTTTCGTACACACACCGATAACTATTTCCGTACGACAGCAAATATCGAACTCATTACGAAAGTTTTTTTTTTTAATAAAACAAAGAGAAACTGCGCTATTAAAGTAAAGTGTTAGCGAGAGGAAACTATTAAATTAAAACAACAATACAGCTTATACTTATAAGTTAGGAGAAGTTAGATAAGAGGCTAAACCTGAAATCCGTATGTGCTAAGGATTTTCGCCGCTTTTGGTTAAATATGATTGTTTCGGACTGTCTTAGATATACCTACCTAAACTTGGCTTAGTATCAAGCCTTTTAACTTTCAAGCTCTGTAGGTACACATTATAAATAAATGTACACACGCGACTACGATTTATGCAACTTAATTGAAACGTCGGGCAAAAATTCATACGTGCTTAAATAGGTACCCGTGTTCCTATATAAATATCTATAAGGTTTTAAACGATGCAGAACCACAGATTTAATATAGTACTACGCAGAACTATGGGAAGCTTAGGTACAATCCCTTTCTTTAGCATGCTTATAGGGTAAGTAGAGTGCGTCATTCGCGCTGTATGCTGTAAAATGCCGTACTATTTCATGTCTTTGTTTGTTTACCCGGTCTCCAAGGTGCGCTGGGTTGTTTTGTTACTGTTTGTTACAGCTATCGTAAATTCTAGGTTTCGATCTTTAAGAATTCAAAATCGCAAATAAGCGATTAAACATCAACGTTGCTCAATCGGAATGAAACGGAACTGAACTTACATTTCAGGACGTCTATATACCATGTTCTTTACTACATAGAGTAGTAAAAATTTAAAATATTGTCCATTTTTATCATAACTTTACCGCTAAAATCATCATTCATCTCCTATTTTTTTTTTTAGTTTTCACGTAAAATGGCTATTTCCTCATTTCGAATTCCACTAATTTCCATTTACCCGACCCTTACTACGTATAGTATTATTTTATCTGTGCCCTAACATCCTTTTTTACAACTTGTCAAATGGGGGTTTGCATTACTGATCACCGGTTTTCCTAATTAACTCGTATTCAAAGGATGGCAAAGGCAATTTGCCTCTTTGCTTTAGTCGACATTCATCGCTGGTTTTGTTTGACGCGAATTTCACAGGTTTGGTTTCAAGCAGCCATGAATGCGCTCCAGTAAGAAATGGATCATTTGGCGTGCTCTTCCCAACCAGCAAATTGGCTGAAATTGCTGCCTATTTTGTTACTCAGAGTTATATAATGGTGTTATAAGAGTTCCGGAAGCAGATTAAAGCAATACAATTGCTTCTGTTGCTGCTTATAGCTGCATGAGCTACTTTAAGTGCTAATGTTGATTCTATTATCACCTTAAATCTTACAAAAGATCTTTTAAGAACTCTTTTGCCTCTTAAGCCTATAGATTAGAGTTACTCGATGATAGGTTACCACTTTAAGCTTCATAATAGCTGCGTTTGCGCATCTTATAATCCGTTTGACTGCATAAGTGAGTTCGTTACAGGTATTTGAATGTAGCTGCATAAAGTATTTAATGATTACTGTTGTACTACTAGCAGTGCCATAGGGGAAATAACTCTGCACTCTTAAGCAGGTTTTAGTTTCAATTATATGCATAATGGTACTATAGACTACTTACAATCTTTAGAAAGGAAGCAAGAGCTTCTTTGAGTAACAAGTGTCCAATGGGCCAGGCCTTTAGCGGCTCTTTTAATGGTTCTGACTGTACTAAGGTAGTAAAAATAACTCTAAGCTTTTTAAGAGAAGAAATTAGCACAAAAGACTGCAAGAGAGAGCCAATAAGGTGAAAATAAGGGTTTGTAGCTGCATGACTCAAACGCCATTTTGATTTAGATAATTTTGATTTGTTTGTTTATATTTTTAGGTTATATAGTATTTTTTTAGCAAAACTCTAGACAAATAGACCAATTTATAAGTAGCTTGTGATTACCTTTCAAGTTTTGTAACATTCTCATATGTAAAAAAGCAATAACAACGTAAATTAAGATCTACTTTCAATACCGTATGTAAATTGAACAGATGAAATTTTATTACTTTGATGATAAAACAAGGGCGCGTTAAAATTACTCTAAATAATGTTACCTTTTTGCACGGTAAACTTGCCGGCGTTTTGCGATACGCATATAAAACACTTAAGACTCAAAAACATAATACTTACTTGATTGAATAAATAATTTTAATGGCCGCCAACTGGTATTTATAATGCACTGCACTGATATTCTATTAATACTGTGGATGTCAAAAAAGAACGAAAGAATTACAGCTATGAAGGAGCTTCGAATATAATCATTCGTTCATTCTTTCGTTCACTAAGCGCTACAAGGGCTTCAAAGTGGTAATAATTATAAATTACAGCTATTGTGCTACTTTTATGCTGCTGTTATGCAGTAGAATTAGAACTATGGGCTGCAAAAAGTGGTGCCCAATTGGCGACACAGTTGCTTTATAGTTGCTGCATAGCGTGATCTATTTCTTACGCTTAGCACCTTGAGGAATAATCGGATTGGCTCTATAGCCTCACAGCAGCTAATTTTGCTGGTTGGGTTCTAACGGTCTATAATGCAAATTTCGCTCAGCTGTTGCATCCGGATTCGCTTCAACCAGTTTCCCCCTGTATAATCCAATTCCGATTTTCCGTTAAAGTTTCGCATCACGCTGTGAATGTTGAATCTAAATGGAAGCGAACTTTCAAGCCAGTTAGTATGATTTAAGATTATAGATTTATGACAGCATCATCAAGGTGTTTATTCAAGGCACAAAATAGCTTAGTCCTCGACAAACCTATGCTGCACAAAATAATAAATTGTAATGTAGAGTTTGTAGAGGGCCTTCTGTGCAGGAGGTCGTGGTTCGAATCCCACCAAGTACCACCACGTACGTGGTACGTGGTACCAATGTGTTTTTCGGTTTTCGAATTTCATATGTACGTTTATTCGGCGCTTTTACGGTGAAGGAAAACATCGTGAGGAAACCTGCATACACCTATGAAGAAATTCAAAGGTTGTGTGTAACCTAATCTAGGATTGGGTCTGGTTTCCCTTCTGGGTTGCGGAGGACAGATGGCAGTCGCTCTGTGTAAAAACCACTACTTACTCTCGTTCAATCCCCTAGATTAGGTAGCCGACCCCGAGAGATATGGGAAAAAGGCTAGGTAGATGATAAATATAGAGTTTGTAGAAAATTCTAGAAATTCCCTGGAGCTTGCGATTTTGTGTGAAATAATCTCTACAAGAATGTCGTTTATCACAATTCACGCGTTGACTTAGAATAGCATTAATTACCAACACGTCATGGAGGCAAAAAGTAGAGTAGCCGAAATGATGCGGGGGAATATCGAATGCTTATTTTGATAACTCGATTAATATTCAACTATGATTCTTTTGCTACGATCTCTATCTAGCATTTCAAACTTTGGTAAAGTATAAAAAAAAATAGGAAAATATTCGTCCAATGCCCTTATAGACAAATAGATATAAAGACCGATGGACAGATAACTATAACTCGATAAAGATAAGGAAGTACAATACGAGCTTTATAAGAAAAGTTCCAGATTGAGTTTCGACACACAATACGAGAGAGAATTGTATTGTTTGATATAAATAGGAACTATCATAACTTACTGAGAATACGATATATGCAGCGCGATTTGATTCAAGTTTAGAAAAGCAATTACTATACGTTGGAACTTTCAAGTACAGATGGAATGAAATACACGTTAACAAGTTTTGACTCTGTGCTGCACACAGGTGCTACTCGTACACTAACCGTGATAATTTTGTCAAAATATTAAAGAAATTTTACTGTCATATTTATTTGACAAATCGAACGACGACGTTGGGATTGAAGATTGAAGTAAAGTTACTCTCATGTTGAACTGGGGGAAAAAAACAAAAAATATTGAATAACGTAATATTTACCTTAGCAGGATCCTGGTGTGCCCCAGTGGCGTAGACCGAAGCCCTACGGCCGAGCAGAGTCCGGCTGACGATGGAGCTGCTGCGGCGGCCCGAGAGACGGTCTTGAGGCACTGGCAACATCTTCAATCGGCTCACTAACTATCCACACAATTCAAGTTGTCACTATTTCCTCTTCACGGTTTCACTAATACACTCCTTTTAAATTTTATCGGTTTATAAAGTTGCACAACATTTCTTTGCTATTTCTCCTTATGACACTAATGCTAGTAATGCTACGCACTTTGATCTATCACTTTTAATTTGGCGTTACTTATAGGCACAATACAATTAATTGGTGTTATAAATTGCATTAAACTTTACAATATTTGGCTAGATTAACTAAACTATGATATTTTTCTATATTTATATATTTTACTGTATTTTATTTATTCTTTAGTTTTCTTTGACGCACGACCTGAAACAAGAAGAAATATAATTATTTTCTCGATGTCCGTTTAGTTTTTACTCATGTTTGTGAGAGTCAGAGGAGGGGAAGAGGGTGCAAGTTGATGAGGGTTATCATTTGCCAGCTCCTTTTCGCGCCCGCCAATCTTCCACAAATATGACATGGGTTATGTCGATTTTTACCCTATGTTTGTATTATCGCATCTCGTTTTTCTTTGAGACCAGCAATTTTCTATAGTACGGTCGAAGTCTATAGGTATAATATTTTATAACACATTTGCTCGTAAAGGGTCTCTTACTACACCAATTCCAATATTGTATTGTATCTTATTACGTACTTGAGCGTAATCGTAATGTAAAATGCACGAGTGCTGTAAAACACACGAGTTTTTTTTTTAATTAGGTAAAACGCACGGTTTATCGAACGGTACTTTTTTAAATCTTAGCAAAGAGTTTTTATGGCAGAAAAGTGGTCAACATTTTATAAATAAAATAAACTTTGGGAGATAAAGTATAATAAAATTAACATTTAATTCTTTGATTTAATTAATTTTTACAATAAATTACAACCATTTATCAGTAACAAAATAAAAAAAATATTAATTTAGTTTATTAGTAATACTGGCTGGTTTTTTGTGGTTTGCCTTAAAAAAAAGCGCTGCGCGATATATACTACCTAATCTGGGGTACGTTCAGAAACGCTCGATCGATCGAAATTTAACCTGTTTAAAAATTATATTGCCCGTTCAGAGACACCTGGCAGACGAAATTTCGACTAGGTTAATTTTTATCCGGCCCGTTCAGAGGCGCACCGGAAGTTAGGTTTTATATGACAGCAGCTAAGGTGCACGTTCAGTGCGTCCCACTAGTATAAGATTCGATCGGTATAAATATCGAACTGGGTCGACTGAACGTACCCCTGTGGATGCGCGCGCATCGCTAATTTGTGAACGAGTAAAAATTATTCCTCGCTTTTTTTCTTTTCGCTGTATTGTTTTAATTTTTTAGCTATTTCCTCGCAAATATGTTATAAAACGTCGTACGACATACGTGCGGTTTGATAATTACAGCCTCTGCTTTCTTGTAGCCCTCGCCTACGGCTCGGGCTAGCAATATCGCCTCGGCTGTAACTATCAACGCACCGCACTTGTATCGTAATGTACTATTATGTAAGTAGCTGAAATGATTCAGATATTTCGAGGTCGCTTGTAACGGCTGGTTTTTTTTAGTTGCAATAAAAAATAGCACAGGAAGTAATTTTCATGATAGTCGTTATAAATACTTTCGTTTGTAGAATTTATTTAAACTGTGACTAGAAAGAGAGAAACCTGTTATAAGCAAACGAAAGTAAAAATGGTTGCACAAAGGAGGATATCCCGGAGCGAGGAATGTTCTAGACCAGGATTTGCGCCGCCCGTAAATGGGCTTGAGAGCTTTCGCACTTTTCATTTGCTTCAAGTTAGGTACTTCCGGAAAGTGCTACGTGAAGGTTAGGTACTACCTACGACTTAATACATTTTACTTTTGTTATTTTAGAATGTTACTAAGCTTTCACGCTAAAATATATAAGCTCTTTCTCTTAATCGTAAGTAAGAGGGACCTGAGAGTTTCGGTTTTACATGCATTGCTGTTCGGCAACCCCTCATTTGACATACTGTCTAAAATGCATGTCAAACATGACGGGCTTTTATTATGCCTCTATCATCGCTCTGTTTACCCCTTAACGGATAAAGGCGTGATCATATATTTGCTATGTATGTAGGTATACTTTGAAGTGTTTTATATAAAAAATATACCTATAGAGAATTCCAATCGCTGATTTCCTAACTCAAACCTTTTTAACACGTCGTTTCTTTGACCTTTGCTCCTTTCCACGAAAAATAATAAACACATGTGTGTTAGTATGTATTAGTTAGGACCACGGCAAAGTAACTAAAGTAGGTGTGGATTATACGATACGACCGTGTTTTTTTAAGATGCTAATACAGCTAAAAGGAAAATTCCAGGATGTTTTTTAAAACTTTTACTAGTTTTCCTGTTTCTCCAACACAAGGATTTGAGCTTATAGAAATAAAGAGCAGGTATCTCTACGTAAAACAACGCAGTTTATGACGTAAACGTCGAAAAGAATATTTAAAAAAATCTCAAACTAATCTAATTATTATAATATATTATTAGAGAAAGTATGTAATTCTGCTATCAGTTAAAGTAACCTAGTAACATAATTTATATTTTACAGGGCCAGGGTTTACAAAAGTGTAAAGTAAAAGTAGCAACACATTCTTTTTTTCTAAATAGTCAACTACATGTTAAGGTAAGATAAAATGTTTTTGCAAAAAAAGAGACGCAACTGGGAATTTGTGCTCGAAGGGAATAAATTAAACCAGAGAGCCAGGCTTAGAGGCAACCAATCAGGGCACCGCTACCGCAAAACACTGATTACTCACATACTGACTTTAATTCCTTTTCTTCTGCCCAATCTATTCCCATTTGCATTGTTTGAGTTTGGTATACAAATTGAGACATATGTTTCGTAAGAGCTATTTTTGTCTCAACTGAAAGGAGTCCTCTAAAGGCAGCAAGGGAAAAAGTAGGACTTTCGATTGAGCGCAATATTAAGTATGGAATGTCATTTCTGATACAAACTCAAACTCGCTGTCACTCTTGAGAGCTGATTATAAATACGGGCCTTAGGGCAACAATGTTCGGTGGCGGAAGCTTCGGCGGCCGAACCAGCGACACATCATTAACTATACATGCATTAGATTACATCCCATCGACCGAAACGCGGTGTTTTGTTCGGCGCACTAAATGACTGTCAGTAATATGGCTCTTTAGTAGCTATTATGGTAATACAGGATGCTAGTGATAACTATACCGGATGTTAGACCGATGATCTCGGCACTAAGTGGCGTAGCGCCGAACCTTCCATGGGTGTATTGTAGGCAATGAACAGCGTCGATAGCGTGTTGAACGGAGCCTTTGATGCCGAACTTTACGCAGTGTGTTGAACGGAACCTTTGATGCCGAACTTTACGCAGTGTGTTACTGCACTTGCTGCGGTCGGTATGCTATATATACTGCAACCCGCAACCATACCATATTGCAAATTAAATATTATAATCAATAAAACTTAACTTTTAGTCAAAATCGCATTACCGCTTTAATACCAATTAGGACGTGTTGTGTAATCTTAAACCTAGTTGGTCTTTACATTTTTTAAATCAAACCAAATGAAGAATCTTGCAGTTCCTCAGATGACCTTCATTCAGCTCACAACAAGGACCCAGAATGGGATTACGCGACTAAGCCAGATGTCCCCCAATCTCTTGATCTTTTGAATTATGACCTTATATTAGGGAATGCGAAATTGTTTCAGCTTATTTAGTCGCACAAATCTTCTCCTTTTTGATCTCTTAATTAAATTCTGGACTTCTGATAATTTTTCTGCTGACAGATACCTACTGAAAAGATTTATTGATGATTTTAGTAAGGCTTGAATTAAACTGGGAGTATTTATTCATCTGTACCGAAATGTGTACACAAGTTCGCTTCCTGTCAACCAATCGAGAGAAACAATACAATGTGATTTATTTCTATCGTAGTAAGAATATATTTTTAATTTTTATATTTTTCTATTTTCTATAAATTGTACAAAAATACACCGCGAGAAACTGTTACGTTGTGATTCACATAATTTTCCTTTTGCACGCTAGCGTTGAGCCTCGAGAAAATTCCTATTAGACAGTAAGGATACAGGTAGATAGATAAAACATTTATTCAGAACCAATACCAATATAAAATTAATACAAAGAAAAAAAACAAAAATTAAAGAATCAAAAACTTACCTACATTAAACAACAAACTTAAATACTTATTAACAAACAAATTTTTAAGTGCTGAAAAGGCGATCAGCTTAGCAAAACTCTGTAGCTATACGTATTGTAGGTAAAACGCCAGCGTAGCAAAACCCTAAAAAGGATACTCGTGTGAAACATTTCTTCTGAATTTAGCTCTAGCCTCCCAAGGCGATCTATTTCGGGGAGATATTGTACACTAACAAATTGACTCTTCCGGCTGAAGGTACCTCCCCCGCGTCGAGGACTATCGACATGAACATGAGACATATCGGGTTTATATCGAGTGCTGAAGTTGAGCGATCGTCCCGCATAGCGAAGGTATTCCATTTTTGAATTTTCCTTCCAGTAAAATATATTTACTTTATTATTGTTTAAAGAAAATTAAAAAATGGGATACCTTAACCCATGACCTTAACAAATTGACTCTTCCGGCTGTACCTCCCCCTCGTCGAGGACTTTCGACATCTTTTTCTTGTCAGATTTTCTTTTTCAGAAAAACTGCAAATAAAACATATTTCCTTTATTATTCTTAAGTTTAAAAAAGGAAAAAGAAAATCAAAAAAGAATTCTCGTTACAAATTATTTGTAATAGGTATTAGTTTCATACAAGGTGATTTCCGATTGGTAAAGAATTCACAATGCTAATCCGAATAACTAATTCCAATCAAATGCATTTATGTAATGCTTGTTAGACTGCATTATAGGTTATCTAGTCCGATTGCCAAAT
Organism: Scrobipalpa atriplicella; assembly: GCA_029255725.1. NCBI lineage: Eukaryota > Metazoa > Arthropoda > Insecta > Lepidoptera > Gelechiidae > Scrobipalpa > Scrobipalpa atriplicella. The sequence continues at coordinate 32,384 of JARACY010001510.1, forward strand.
CATGCTCGATTTGCGATTGGGCTATGTAAATGCAGTTTGCTATGTGTATCTAATACGCTATATTGTGTAGATAACTTCAACATGCAATCCCCGCAGCCTAATAAATATTCGAATTGAATGGAATATAATAGAGCTAACAAATGATTAAAACTATAAATTAAATAGTTTACATACAGTCCCAACATGTAACAGAAAGGGTATATGCATCGCGAAATGATGTGTGAATCTAACCCCCCCCCCCCCCCCAAATCCGCCTTTGAAACTGATCAGTTTTCCTAATAAACATAGGTCGAAATACGAAAAAAAATGTTTACTTCCTATATTAAATGCGCTATCAGCTGATGCATTTTGTAGGGAAGGTCAATTTTATTTTTCGTTTTTCGACCTATAAGTTTCTTAGAGAATGTTGTTCAATATCAGTTAGAACCAAACCTTTCTCGATGCATATACCCTTTTTGTTAACCTAACCTAACTCAAAAAGATTGGATAGAATTATTTACCTATACAAAGCACCAATTGGCTACTTTCCAACTAGTCAAATCAGCAACTTTTTATGAAATGTCAAAAACGCTTTTTTGTATGAAAATAGTAAATTATGACGTCACATTTTAGTAAATATTGACTAATCAAATCAATAACTTATATACTTTTAATTCGATTGTTAAAATCGAAATGTGCATTTTTTTTTAAATGATGAATGAAATCCACAATATTTTTAGCCATCAGTTTTAAGTATAAACGTTTTGAATTTTTTAAGCTACCCAGTCAAGTACCCAATTATAAAGGTCAAAAGTTGACACAAAAGAATCCTTTCCTTCTGTTGTACGAAGTCTATTTTTCCCAGCTTTGGTATATAATTATGCAAGTTGTTTTTAAGCAGCTGTTGTTTTTGTTTACCATTGACATAAATCTCCAATGACTTTGTTCTAGATCCTCGACGAAAACAAGTTGAGATGTTTTTGTTTTGTCGGCCTTTTACACGCTTCAAAACTTCAGAATTAAGTCGTTTGAGCGATAATACTTAATGGAAAAGTTGAACGCCAATATTTTGATGAAATCACTGGGTTTATAGTGTCATGTCTCAGGTAATATCGGTGACATCCGACCTCTGATAGAGTCGTGACGTCTTTGTGTTTCGTCATGTTGAGGCCATTTCCTATGAGAGGGGTCAAAGGAAGTTATTTCATGACAATAGCGTAAAATGTGTAGTGTAGGTAACATCATAATATTTGTTATATTACCCGTCACTGAAATGGGTCTACGGAATTCTAAGAACGGTTCTTGGATAAGGTAGAATGTCAGAAGATAGCGGAAATGCCTGGCGTATTAACGTCATATCTTCATAGGAGCTTGCTTACCGTGTTTCGCAAAGAATTAAGGTTTCTAAATAATGATGTTTGAAATTGGAATTTAGTATAGCTGGTCGGTCAACTTTTCGTCCTAAATCTTAGAGCAACACGGCCTTCCGCTCGCGATTTTCGAACCCCCAAAAACTTTATGGGGTCTTTCCGATTTTGGTCAGAATCGCAGGATTGCACCTGTGGTACATTCTACTTTTCAGATCCCAGTCCAGCCTGTATCCTGTCGTATGGTTCGAAAAGTAGCGTGCACTATTTTCCATTAGTTAATGGACATTGAATGCCAAACACAACACGAACATGACGTAGTTGTCAATTAATTAACCCTACCGTGCCTAGGGCTCTTACCAATGTTTTTCTATTAATTATCATAATTAATGACCATAGTAAAATATATTATACTGAAAATAAGCCTAGTGTAAAGTATCTAGTACATAGGGTTTAATGAAAACATGTGCATGTTCTCATAAAAAATTATAAGTTTTCAAAGAACACATGACTCTATGAAAATAAAATTCGACCTAAAAATCCAAAAAACACTATCGAAAAGGTACCCATGTAGCTTTGTAGGTAGCTAGTGTAGTTTTAATAGCTCTTTTCTTTAGGATAAATCGCTCATAAATAAGCAAACATTTACCATTACCTTTTGTACTATCTCCTTTAAATTAAAAGTAAAATTTTAACTCATTCAGAAGAACTTTATTACGTTTTTAAGAACTTGCTCGTGGTGAAAGCGCCGTAATCGCCTTAATTAAAACTTGGTGTACAAGCCATAATAGAAACTACGAGCATTAAATATTTGCAAGAAGCGCATCTTCCTTATTATTATATTTTTATTCAATAAAAAAATATTATAGACATTTTCAATATTAAAAAGGTAGTGAGCACGAGAAATAAATCTAAATATTTATAAAAAAGTCTAATGTGTTATTAATGTTATAATTTTCGAATCAGCCCATCCACAGAGAGTTTTCTTTTCATTCTGAGTTTTTATAATCAGTTTCTTGTTGTTTGGCTAACTAGCAGCTGCAATGAATCAAACCCTTTTAGAATAGACTCATCCCCTTCTGACACTTCGTAAATTAATTTGGTTCAGATTCATTCTACCACCTACTGGGTTAACTATGTTTTTAATAAAAGTATGTTTAAACCTTAAGAATTAATGCAAATTACTCCATTGGTACGTACTTCTTCCATGCTGACTGGGAGTGATAGAAAAAAATAGAATGACATGTATGAATGCGAATTCTCATCTCGGCCATACTCTTTTAAGGAATATAGGCCCTGAGTAATGTCATAAGCATAAAATATAACTTGAGTTCATCAAACCTTATAAGTATCCATGTAGATAGAATAAAACAAACGCGATCACCGAATTACCTCCATATCATATTCTCGTCACGGCAGTTGCGGTTTTAATCAAAGCCCAAGTTCTAAGGCACGTTAATCTACTAATGTAGGGATTCCGAACTTGTTCCAAACTTTCCGAATAGGTACTGAACCCATTCAATGGCGGACTGACTCTAGCACAGGCATTAGCGAAACTTCGACTAGACCCAATCATTTACCCATTGATTACTGTATTACCTGTGCGATAGGAAATGTAAGTATTTACCTAATACTATATACAAGAATATAGTTTTACTTTACTCAATATTATCAAAAAAAATGTGGTTCTATTCAAATTAAGTAAGTAGGTAAGTACCTGTTGCTGAGAAATTACAACTCATTTTCCCATGTGTTGTTCACTGCTTTGCAACGCAATCCGCAACTCTATCGTTTTCGCAAAAGATAGGTATTTAAGGTGAACCTTCTACTTATTTATTAGTCTAGCATCTAATTAACGGTATATTTTAAAATAAGTAGCATATTTAAATTTATTCTGTCAAAGCTTATTTAAGGCTTTTGAGGCAGGTAATATAATTATTATACAACGTGTAACAGAAAGGGTATATGCATCGAGAAAGGTGTGAATCTACCCATGAAACTGAACAACTTGACCTAAGGAACATAGGTCGAAAAACGAAAAAAAAAAATTGACCTCTCATACAAAATGCATCAGCTGATAGCGTATTTAGTATGGGAAGTCAAAATGTTTTTTTTTTCGTATTTCGACCTATGTTCCTTAGGGAAAGTTGTTCAGTTTCATGGGTAGATTCACACAAATCTCGATGCATATACCCTTTCTGTTACATGTTGTATACGTTCGAATTCAAATATAAGTAGTGCCGTCTAGAAAATGAGTAGCAGTAGCAAACGTGAAAGCAAACCTAACTGAAGGAAATTGAAGCTGATGAAATATCCTGTGGCAAATAGAGCTCACGGAGTAACGTTTTAACTAATAGAAAATACTCAACGAATCTGCTGAGTTTTCGTAGTTCATATATTTTGCAACATTCAAGCACTAAAGGCTAGATATATAGAAAGAGTAATGAAGAACATTCTAAAAGAGGAGAGTCACTTTTTCAAATTAGAAATATGAAAGATCACTTTACTTTGGCATTTTTTTCTAAAGCTAAGATTCTAAGCTAAGATTCTAATCTTAGCCTTATTATTGCTTAGGTAGAGAATGATCGTGTCTTCTAATAAATCCTTCTTTCAGGCATAGCCACATTTGTGGCTTAAAAGATAAAGTGTCAGTGAGCCGCCTCAACGTCTTGAAGGTTAGACAAAACTGACAAAACAATATTTATCATCATCCAAGTGATGATTGTTGTACAAACAACAATGCGGGAAATTATATTTAACAAGCGTCTATTTGTTCGCGTCATCATTTTAGCGATGAAAGGCGTCGCGAGGTGGAGCAGTCTCGTTAGCTAAGAACGGGCGGAAAATTAAGGCCCGGAACGCCGACGCCCATTAACCTCCTCATAGGTTAAATATGCTAAAGGAGCTCACGGGCATAAATCGTGATGGAAGGATGGTATATTATAGACAAAAGACAGGTAAGTGTCTATTTGTTAGCGCCATAATTTTAGCGATGAAAGGCGTCGCGAGGTGGAGCAGTCTAGTTAGCTAAGAACGGGCGGAAAATAAAGGCCCGCAACGCCGACGCCCATTAATCTCCTCATAGGTTAAATAAGAAGCTCACGGACATAACTCGTGATAGAAGGATGGTATACTATAGGGAAACGACAGGTATAGTTGACTGACCTGACTACACTAACTCATTTAAAAAAAATAAGGTATCCGTTTGGAGGTCTATTGGAATTATTTTGATGTAATAGACATTTCTTTATTCCTCGCAAAAGGAACCGCAAAAATTAAAACATCAATGAATAACAAATAAAATTAAAAAATCACTTTTCAACAAATCTAGACCAAGTCTATACAAGAAGCCAAAGCGACCCCATAAAAATTAAAAAAAACACGAGAAGGAGACTAAAAATGTACCTAAAATACTTAAGAGCCTTCAAAACAAAACTTAGAAGTAGCTAGCTAGGTAATACTTAACTGTATAGCTGAACTCAGCTGAACGAAATAAACGCAGGAATGAGTTGTGAAGTACCTACAAGTAAAGGTAATTCATCCATGATATCGCCATGGTCATGTCAGTTAGGTATGAAGTGCGTCGCCATGCCACACGAGTCCTTAGGGGGATTACACGTGTAATACTAATTTAAGTCTCATCATAACAGAGGCCTTCACTCTTTACATGTACAGCTTTTGGCGTTATACATTGCGTAGGTATATTGTTAGCTAAAAAAAAAATATGGGTTTATACGCCCGTGTAATGTCATGCAAATTAGGGCTTAAGAGGTAAATGAGTAAGACGAGGACTATATGCAGACCTGCTGTTGTTAACTTTGTTTAGTGGACATTACACATAGATTTACCACTATCCGTAGATTCATCCTTATCGTTCAACAAATGGGACAGAAAAGGAGTGCTCGGAGCACCCTTTTTCCATAGGAGTGAGCGAGAGGTTGTATAACCCGAATAAATTACAAAAGACCACGCGCCGCTATGATAAGTAACTGACAGAGGTCTAGTGTATTGTGACGTGATTGTAATTATACGTGAATGTTCTCATAACGTTAAGGTTTTCGTGAATGGATCATTTGCTACTAAAGTATGTAGATGAGAAAAGTTGTAAAATTACTAACTTCCTCGGCTCATCAATTCGAAGTGAATTTTGACCTCTGACATTGAAATTAAGAAGATAAATAAATAAAAAATAATAGTTTTAAATAATACATTAAATTATTTTAATAACAAAGTATACCAAATAAAAAAAAAACTGTTAGTTCATAATTTTACAAACGACAACTCTGCTTGACCAACCAAACACCAACAAAAGAGGGTGACAATTTTTAACACTATATCTACCAACCAAAACCAACATACTTTTCCTTTCCTGCAAACTATCCTTTTAGTTTTGTTAGGAATTCAGACCGTCGCCTCATTTCCTCTTAAAACGTAGAAAGACGTAAGTTTAAGGCACTAACTCCACTACTTACTTTACTGTGGAGTGAAGAGATGATACCGGGTGTAAGGGACAGCTTCCCGCAAACTGATAGGGGGTTGATCAGTCAACGAAACTAAACACAACCAGGAAATTCTTTCAGGACATGAAAAAGTATTTTGGCTTTTCCATACAAATTGTCTGATTGAGGTAGTCATTTTGTATGGGAAAGTCAAAGTTTCATTTCCTGAAAAAAAAAAACCTGACGTATGTTGTTCAGTTTCGTTGACTGAGAGACTTACACCCCGTATACTTACACTAATTTTAAAGTATGTAAAAGTTGCAATGAAAACGAGTGGTGGCTATCTTTCGCTGTCTGGTGATATTACAAGATTAATCGCTGCGCTTTCCAAACTTTAAAGAAAATGGAGATGAACTAGGAAAGGTATGAAATTTATTTTTACAGTAAAGCGTGCAAACCACAACACGCACTTATGTCGACTAAAAATCCCACTCGACGAATTGCTTTAGTATGTAATATTTTTTTCTAAATTCGTTTACTTGTAGTACCTAGTAATGGTTCATCCAAAGAAAGGACAAAGGAAGAAAAGAAATGGATACAATATTGACGCGCTACTATCTTAATTATTACTATAATATCAATCAAAAATAGCTCTAATACTCATTAGTAGTGAGTGATAGATATAAAAAATATACTTATATGTCCGTAAAATCAAACTTGTATTAATAATATAGGGCAGTAGAGACCGACAACGACTTATTAAAAGTCGCTTGAAGGTTTGAGTGTATTCTGAAGGTCAATTCACACCGAGAAGCGAAGCGACGCGGCGCGAAGCTGCTTGAAGATGCATCTCGTTGTATTACAAAGTGACAGGCTGCACAAATTTTCTGAATTCTATCGATATAGATAAATACACCTCGCCGACCAAAGAAAATATAGGAAACTTGTACAAATTAATGTTGTAGAAGTAAAGTGTCGTCTCATGCCTCACGCCGGTCTACCGCTATCCGCCCTACACGAGTAATTGCATGTTGTCCCACTATATTGCTCCTAGCGTTCAACCAATACGTTATTAACCTGCGCCTTTATTGTCGCAAGCGGTTGGCAGTAATTTTTAAAGTTGCTTTATAGTTCGTAGAAGCATTACTACATTGCCGTTTGCTACATTGTCGGCTTCGCGTTCCAATGCTTTTGACTTTTGATGAAGTTGTAACGTTTTACTGTGACGAGGTATGGAGTATGACTGAAGTAGTTTCTGTAAATGTAAGAGAAGCTTTCTACTTTTTATTTCACATGTTTTAAAGACTTAAAGTGAATGAGATATTAGGAACTAAAGTAAGGCTAAATGGTGGCTAAATGTCTCAGGTCTTTATATTTTCGAGGTAAGCAAAACGCTATAATGATCTAATTAGTAAAAGGCGATTTCGACAGTAAATAAGTATCTAAATTGATACACGCATTTTTTTTCTTTTCTGTTAATAATAATTGATCAGGAAGAGACGCATAAGTATTGTCTATGTTGTTGTAGGTAGAGTCGGTGCGAAAAGAAATAGGGGTATAGGAAAGAGGCATAGAATTTGAGGGCGCGCATTTGTATTTAATTAACCGTCGCTTGGTCATGTGAGGTTTATGCCTAGGTCCTTAACCTTAACCTTCTATATTAAACTTTGGAGGTTTTAGGTCAAAGACCTAGGCATAAACCCCACGCAACCTGCCGTGGTCTAATTAATACAAATGTGCGACCTCAAATTCCATGCCTGTTCTCTTTTCGCACAGACACTACTCCCAGTCCAGTCCAGCATGGATAAAACAGACAACATCAAAATCCTAACTTAGACTTATTTAGCCCATTCTATTTTCTTGGGGCGGAAATTGTGTTACCATATCATGCATAAATATCGGAAGCGCCATAAAAAGGGAATTATCTAGTATATTAATCACACTTTATGTTAGCTACTACGAGTGGCTCTCCCGCGCTGTTGCTAGCTATGTTGTTGATGACGACATATCTTCGTTAGGACGCTACCACGCACTCAGGTTGGCCATGTGCTAAATATTAGGTACCTTGAGGTTAGGAGAAATTATTCTACATATTTTTGTAGATAATATCTCGCCTTTTGTTTTTAAGAAAGAACTGCTTATTAAACAAGCATTTAGCGCATGGGCGAGCACAGTGTGCTGAACCTTAATCTAGCGCTAATTTCCCCGAAAAATTACTCAATACTATGTATAATTCTCCGCTCTAAAAATATTCAGTAAGTAGGTAATTAAAAATAGTATATTACATCAAACTCATATAACGATGTGCAAAATATCTCTAAAATAATTTTTAATTGAACGTACTCGATAAAAAAAACTTATCGCTTAACGAGTTTTCTCCAGACCGAATCAGGTGTGAGAATTCCAAAGTGGGTGAAGTGGTGTAGTAGTTACAAGACTGTCAGTCTTCGTCACCCCGGCGACTGATCACGACCCGGCATGGGGCACATTGACAACCAATTTATAGATCTCACTGGAATCTCATCGGCTAATTCGCCTTGTTCTTTTAAAATAGCAGTGAAATTAATGTACCCTACCGTTGTTATTTCACTGCTGTTATAAAAGACATAGTACAAATAGTTTTTATTCTACACAAGAAACCAAATCTTACGTTACGTTGTGATGTCACTCGTGTGCAGTTACTTAAATTTTAATTTAAAAATAATGGCTGATTTAAAACCGAAAACCATGAAATTAGTTTTTTTAAATCACGGAAATATTCAGAAAAAAATATAAAATAAATATGTTTTTTTTTAACAAGGCGAATTCCCTGACACAACTCCTCCAGAGCAAGACGTGATGATTAGCCCTCCACAAATTAGAAGTTGGTGATTTCATGAAAATATCTACCTACAACATTGAGTATGTTAGTATAAAAGTATCAATTAAAAGATCTTTGAAAAGGTTTGGAGTTCTGAAACTTATTGAATTGAGTGTCTTCGGTAACTATAAAAAGCTTTATAATAGTTTAGATAAGTTAAAATGAGGTCAAATTTTCATATCAAAACATTCGACGCCTCCAAATTGACCGTATCATTTACACATCATTAACTTTTCGACAGCTCATTATCATAATATCCATCACACTTCTGTTATAAATGCGTTGATTTCCATGTGTTCATGTTTGGCATACCTTCACGCTAAATCGCTTGGATGAATTTGGATGGAAAAAATCTAGTATAAAAAAACTGTGACTTGGAATAACAAACATGTTTTTAAGTACTGAGCCGCACCAGAAAGCTGTATTTCATATATAAGTATCTTAAATCTGTTTCAGCAATTTTTTGTTCAATAAATCCACAACCAATGTAGAGATTGAACACTTTGTACGATCTCGACTAACATATTGGATAGGTTTTGCCGTCATAAATCTGGCTTGGTGGATTCATGAAAAACAGACTGTTATTATTAATGAGAGCAGTACGATACTAGAACGAGCTTTAAGCTGGATTATACAGAGAACATTCAGGGTTATGTGAATGTTTCAATACTTATCTTTCATTGACAGTAATCTCATTCCGAACAAGTTATACTCAACTTGAATTGCGGGTTTTAATAAACCGCTAAACCATGTATGAAATTGCAATGCTGAATTTAATATATGAATTTAAATATGAGAATGGCGTTGATAGATTTTTATTTTAGATAAGAAATAACTAAGGTCCTGTTCACAAAACTGCGAGCTCGTACAACGCACCGTACAATAATCCTACTAATCCTAGTAATAATATTATAAATGAGAATGTTTGGATGTTTGTTATTTAATGAAGCTTCAACCACTAGACGGATCGTGATGAAACTTGGCACTCATAATATAGGTTAGGCCCTGAAATAGGATATAGGCTACTTTTCACTGCGGGAAAACCTTCATTTCTACGGCTGAAAGCTAGTTGGTAGTTTCAAACTTGTAATTATGGATTTAATTTTGTTTTCATATAGGAATTAGGAGATTCTTATTTAAACCAGCCAGTAGGTAGATAGTTAGGTACTACTTACCTCAAACCCGAACAAGAGAGCTACAAAAGAATACGGTTATATTTATACGAAGGGTACATCAACATTTATTTTTATTCCTACCAGTGAACGTTCCATGAACGTTCAGATTTGAGGCAGGGTGTCTAGAACAAGGGCCAGGTTTTGAATATTCAACACAAGTCTCTGTCGGAGAAGGTTAGGATAATTTTTTGGCACAGGTTTTTAAACTGAAAAATGAATCAAACATTTTTCTTCATACTTACTTTGAATATTTTTGGATATTATGTCAATAAATAATGATTGGAATTTGCCATGCGGTGGGACATGAATACATGACAAGCTACATAAAAAATAAAAATTCTAAGAAAATATATCCTGAAGTGGATAAATTGGATAACCGTGAAGCAATCTTGTAAGATGACACACAATTACAGTGTGTTGATAGCATTAGAGCGGGAGTGAAAGATGCACCGCCCACGTCTCGGAGCTTCTACACGCTTGTAAACTTTATTTTCTTTTCACTACGGACGGAGTAAAGTATCGACGTATCGACCACTGCAGTAAGAGTAGGTAATATATTTTATTAAATAAATAGTAGGTATAAATATACGTAATATTATTGGTGTCATTGGCAAAGTAGATAGGTAAAAGGTAATAATTGAGTGTCATTTTACAAAAAAGAATCGAAAAATTTAAATTGATAGTTAATATAGTAATTTCTGAAAGCTATTTATATAACATAACATTTATTGTATGTCAAATTTATTGTATGTAGCAATATTACCTACTTACGGAGAAATTTTATGATGATAAACGCTGTCAATAAATTATATCCTGACAACATGAATACAAAAACCCCTAAACAATCAACAATAGATCACTGTAATGTGAAACCTTTATCGGAAAAGTTCCGCCCAAAATCAAGCAATTTCAGGCAAGGCAATGCGTCTTCCCGACTCTACCTAAAGTTTAGAATTAACGAACGCCAAATTCAATCCAAAAACCACAGGAAGAGAAGAAGGTCAAACAATAACCGGTAAAATCTCCAGTGAGTGAGACAGACATATTCTCCACTAGATCACTTTTATACCTTAATTCTCTCGCTTTTATGGCTATTTCATGTCTATTATACGATCAAATTTAAAATTTAGGGTGTGCTATCTAAAAAATTCAAGTTTCAGTCTGAGTGGGAGCACGCTAGGAGCGGGATTATGAGATCGTTTGCGTGAACTGTGTTGGTAATGAGTACTGAACTAGGGTTTATGTCGAAAATTACAAACAATAGGAGCAGTAACTGTTACCCGTGGCACCTGCGTCGCTTTAATTAGTATTAGAGCAACACACACGGGCTCCCCACGGGGTGACGCAGCGAAATTCACAGACTTACCTATTAGGTACCCTATGTTACTCACTCCACTATAACTTGTGAACTTGAGCTCCTTAGCATATTTAACCTATTATGAGGTTAATGGGCTATGGCGGTGCGGGCCTTAATTTTCCGTCAGTTTTTAGCTAACGAGACTGCTCCACCTCGCGGCGTCTTTTGTCGCAAAATTGATGAAGCTTGGAAATATAAAAGACTTATGATTTGCTTTATTGAGAAATAAAAAATCTTGTTATCAAATAGTGAGATAAAGAGATGAAAATTATTTTATAAATTTATTATGAAAACTATTTGCGTCAGGATATATATAGTATCAGCTTCTATTTCCTTATCGTTTAAGTTTGCCGTTTCTCGCGTTCTGAATGTTTAAGTTACTGTCATTGATAAACCAGCAATTTTCTGTACCAGTGTGCAAATATCGGAAGTATAATAATTTCATCAAAATCGCATCAGAATCGCAGTACTATTTTTAACACCCTGTATAAGTGTACCTACCTAATAAAGGTTTTCATAATATAGGAAGACTTTTTCGGTTCCGACGGAAATGTTTACCAGCTTATTAGCTTAGCTATCTTTGATCTGCGGTAGACATTGAATATTTCTCAGAAAATGTGATTTCTTGCGCTTGCTCAACGGATTTCGACCTATGTTCCTTATTTTCTTCACATCCTCACCTTTATAATACACATTGCATTGTACAAAGTACGTAAACATACAGCAACACAGCCATTATGTATGGAATCAGGGGTCCGTAACAGACATTCGGGAATTCGGGACATTCGGGACGGGATCGTCATTCGGGAAGGGTTTGATTACTCCTATCAACCGAACAACTTTTAATGAATAGGCTTCCTGGGAGCATTCAATTTATTAAGGCAATGAGCTGCGTGCCAATAAAAAAAAACATTTGTTTTTTAGTGCTGAAGTTGTTTTGTCTTCATAAAAATTTGGTATTAGATGTATATATTAAGTATCTGCGATTAGGTATAATTTTCAAACGTCGTTATATTTGTCAAGACCTAAACATTTTCATAGGCTACTAAATAAATATACGGAATCGATGACTTTATTAAGGCTATGGAACCCTTAAATATTTATTCTCTGTTCTGTGCTTCACACTTTGCGGTGTTTTTTTTGCACTTCCCTACATCTCTAGATTGCAGTAGATTCCGCAAGTTGACCTTGCGTTTACAAAAAAAACTATGATTGTCGGTTTGAATGCTTGGTCTACTTTTAGCTATTGCTGCAGTAGGTTGGGTTAGGTTAGGTATTTACGTGGCGGCCGTTGAATACAATTGTTAATTCTGTAATATTCTGTTAAATAATAGTCCCACAGCTATAGTGGAACAGCGAAATTTATATTTTCTTTCACAATAGGTACGAAAAATATTACCTGAAATTACTTATTATTTCACAATAGGTATTAAAAATATTAATATTGAGTGATCTACACTTTCTAGATCTGTGCTCTTGCCCTTTATTTTATCTGCGCCCACTTTATTTTATCCTGAAGCAATATTGACATCAACGAGCTTAGATCAAGTAGTGGACTTATAGAAGAAACACTTCGGTTACTGATTCTGTTAGAAACTCGTGTTGTGTACTGGTTGCTTTATAAAACTACCGCCGCATATTTAATGGGAATTATTTAAAAAGATAGTGACAAATATGAGTTTTGTTGTACTCAGTATAGATAATAGTACCTAACGGTTCACTCATGGTCATTATTAAATTCTAGTGAAAAAATATGTAGGTATGTAATTAATTAAAATCAATACTTAAATTAAATATATAAATATGTGGTGCACCAAAGGCAAAAAGCCTCGAGTCCTTCTATCTTCTATATTTTTTTAAAACAGCTGGTGCAACAAGCAAAATATACAACAAGCAATAAATTGAGTAGTAAACGAAAATAAACCTTAATCAAGTGCCATCCAATTTTGTTTCTCATCCTCTTCACTATGGGCCATTAATTTAGAAAGATACATTGCTGTCGATTTGAGAACCCCTGATCTTCGTTAAAGATTTTTGAAAGCAGAACGCTACTCTAATTACTTTTCTCAGAGGCTTTATTTTTAGTTATTGTATTCGCTTGAATGCACTGAATAAGCTTTTTGTAACGGAGTGTACTTACCATACGAGTTAAGCGAATGGAAAACCGACCATTGTCTACCAATGGCAGTCCTTGTATCTTTTGAACGTCGTGTTAATTGTATGATTGTAAGATGTATAACAAGAAATGAGAAATCGAGTAAGTTTTTGGGTGGTTTTTAAGACAGTTTAGATTTTCAATAAGGTAAGGAGAGGTGGTGGTAGGCTAACCTCCAACGGAAAAAAAATGGTAATTAAAACAATATTTTATTTATCGGCTGACTATTTTATGGCATATTGGCATGGATACATTATAATGCTCCTGTTAATACTACAAAAAAACATGTTCTTACGATAGATCCGGTGAGAAAAGAGACCGTTATCTTGCCGTTATCACAAAAAGCCTAGTCATTTATGTTCGGAAACTCCCAAAGCACGTGTTAGAGCGGCTTAGTGGACATATAGGATACTATAGTCGTAAGTTGTTGGTTTTAGATCCACGTGGAAGATTTCGAGGACATAATGGTTGTGAGAACATGCTGGACTGGGAGCGATAAAAATTTACAGAATATGCCAGCTGCTTTTCTTTTCGGGCTATATACTTTTTAGGCTGTAGAGACGAGTGTTACGGTTTATTGCAATGGGGATAAAAACGCAAAGCAAATTGCAGATAGCGCCACTGTTGAGTGTTCCAAAAGAGACCAATGAGAAGACACAAAACTGACATTGATATTGATATTGACAGATTACTGACCAATCACAGGAAAAGGAAACCTCCACAGTGGCGCCATTTAGTTCTCAGTTTTTTACCCCATTTTGGCAATAGCCTGACAGCCCAGCAATTGATAGGTACCTACTCCTATCTCAAATGACCCAAAAACTAAAAGACTTCACTTTGATTAAGCCTTTCTGCCTACCTCGTATCCACGGCCTAGCTAGTACAATAAGGCATTTACCAAGTAATGCGTATCGCTGTTACAACCTCAAATTAAATACCTCTACTCTTCTAACATTTCAATATGTCCGTGAGGAAAAATTCTTTCTGTCCATCACGGAAGCAACTCTCTGAAATAGCATGCATATTTCACAATAACTTATGTGGACGGAATTTACAACGGACTTTTATGCAGGCTGCCGTGCCGTGCCTGCCAATCAGACAAATTGTACACAAAACAACCTAGAAGACGTTTTACAGTGAGACTTGCAAACGCCATTTAATTTCACTGTAACCAAAAACTAGCACATTGTCTTCATTTGTAAAAGAACGATGCAATAAAGTTAGAATGGGAAAAGACTCGGAAAGTGTTTCACTTAAATTAATTTATTATAGGTAGCTTGCAGTAGTTTCATGTACATTTTATACTGTAAAAGTTTGTAAAGAAACCAGAGGAATCCATTTTATGGGATGAGATAACGTTTTTCCTACATCAATGCCCTCCAAATTACCCTCAGCATTTTTATTTGTGTTTTTGCACTTAAAGTACTATTTTATTTCCAAAATATGTTATCTAAAGAAACAACGGATCAACAATTTCACCGCTCAGGAGGAGAACCGTAGTGGCCTAGTTGGTTATGGCGGTAAATTTCATTTCATTTGACGTACTTATTTTAAAAGATTGGGCATACTGAAAACAAACTTGATTACTTTAATCAAGGGACTTGTGATTATGACATTGAATTAAAATGTAGGTCAACGAAACAATTGAAATTATTAGGAACTTTGTAATGTTTATCAAGTACCTAATTTTGATTACTTTGATTTTTTACCTTACTTTATGAGCTCGTATATAAACAAGTCTTGATCATCAAGTGCTTTTTTGGTGCACCAAGTACGATCCTCGTTTGATTCGTATCAAAGAACCCCTCTTTGAATTGAGACTCTTTGTTCGCGGTGTAATCAAGCTAGCTCGTCTAAAGCGATTTTACGGAATCCTCGATAAAACCATCGGGATAAATGTATGATACTATCTGTGAGGACAACCGGCCGGAGTCTGTTTTAGGCCGTGCCTACGATGTTAGCGAAAGCGTATTTTAAAGTGCTTTTATTTATAAAATTGTAGGTAAGTATTATTATAATTTAAATTAATATGTCGCTAAAGTAGAACAATTTGTTGGCAAGTGGATCGCTCACATAAAATGCTAATCAATCATGTAGGTAGTACTTATAAATTTGCGTATCATAATATAATGAATTCTTGATATTTGGCTGTGACATTGGGATGATTGGGATCTGTTTATTGTGTAATACCCACTATCTATGTGGACACTCTTTCAAGCCGTGGCTACAATACCTCTATTACAGTGGTTTTTATGTGTTGTGGGATCGATTTTTGACACAGTGGACTTTTTGATACTGTGGACAACCTCGCCCGAAAGGATCTCCCAGCGGCCCACCCCCCAGGAAACGAAATCACAGGCTTGCTGGTGAGAAATGTCCAATCGAACAATCCCTCATAAGTCCTTTAAGTATCCGCAAGTGGCTGTATTTATATAAGTTTTATTTCTGGATCAGTATTGATATAGTGATTACTAACCATATTTTCACTGAGAATTCTGCTGCGCATTCTTTGTATTGATGCCGTAATAGGTTTATATGACACTCAGGAAAAAGGGTAGTACCATTCTGACCCGAATTAACTTATTAAAATAATTGTAGACGACCTCTACATGACCTCGCGTTGTTTCCCTTTTAGTTAAACAAATATTTTAACAGGTTCGTTTGGTTATCCCGCGCTTAGGTTATAATAACAATAATATTTTTGTCATAATACGTAAATATAATATAAGCTCTTAATATTTAGCTTATTTTAATGGTTTAGCTGTTAAAGAAATTACAAACATAAATGCTCATATACAAACATAAAGGCTCGTATTTATAAAGTTCGCGTTCTCAAGATTGAGAGCAATATCAAGTATGGATTTGACAGATCATTTTGTACTGAAATGACATTTCTGATACGAACTCAAACTCGCTTTCACTCTTGAGAGCTGATTAAAAATACGGGCCATAAAGACTACGTAATACGTATGTCAAAAGTCAAAATGTTGTAAATTTATTCTAATTTCATAAAAATAGGGCAATTTCATAAAAATTAAGCCCACGCAAAGATGCCATGACAAGATAATAAATACCATACACCAATTGTAGCATTCCCATTACTTTGCGTAATTTGAACTTAATAGTAAAACAGGTACAGTCGTCAACAGAATTTATTGCACGGCTGTGGATAGATTTTCATTACAGATCTTTAATGACTATCTCGACGATTCTCATTCGAGTTTATATCTCAAGTCGCAGCTGCTGGAACAATATTCATCGATTCACTATTTTATACAGGGTGATAGAATAATTCAATTTGTGTCTTGGAAACGGTTTAAATATCAGTGAGGTAGCGTAGCTGTCGGCTAAGATTTGTGGATACATTGATTGATAATCATTTTTTTTAAACCAAGTTTCTTTAAAAAGTTACTTACCTACATACAATTAGGTACCTACGACACAATTTAGTACAAAGCTTTAATATTATGTAGGTATTCATAATTTTTTAAATGGGTTTAATTATTTTTTTGCGATTTATCGCCACTGAAACACCCCTAAACTACTGCACGACAAATTAACATCCTATTCACCATACCGAAACGATACGATTTCAAGCGTACCATTTGCAGCTTGTCTACTCGACTGTACCTACTCAAGTGTCCAATGCAATCGAATACGTGATCAAGTATTGTAATTCGATGCACAGAAATGCAACATGCATTGTGTATGTGCCTCAGCTGATGCCGGTCTGTCAGTTCCCACAAGTACGATGCGCCTGAGTCATATTGATGGGTTTCGGTAATACAAGTACATCTAAGGTTCGTATTTATGAATCACAAGATTGAGGGTGATTAAACGTATGAATTTGACAGGCCGTACTTAAATAACATTTCTGATAGGCACTTAAACTCGCCGTCAGTCTCAAAAGCTGATTATTAAAACGGGCCCTACGGTCCCTCATATAACCATCCATAGTCACAACACAACAGCATTTTTTTAGTTGGGTAATAGGTACCTACCTAACCTACAATACAACATACTTCTATAAAGTGAGTTATTTAAAATAAATATGTTGAGTTAGTTACCTACAACAGTATTGTTTAAAATTCTTCCATAAAGTAGTAAGAAAATCAATGAAAATAAATGTTGCCTTCAGAAATAGTAAATAAATAAAAATAAAATAAATAAGTAGTACATAGTAAGTAGTATATAACAACACTGCTAAAACGCCTCAAAAGCTTGATTCTTTGACGACCCAAATACGTAAATTAATCACGTGATACAATATTATCAAATCTGGCCAAACGATAACTTTAGTTTTCTCTTAACAGTACCCTTTACATGTATTTCGGATATTGTAATATAACAAATGGTAACCATAAATATTCTGTAACCGGAAAATAGTTTGGATTTATATTTCCCTGCTTTGTGGTAAACAACATCTGCCCAGCATTTGGTTTATGTGGCTTCTGTCGAGTTCCGATACCTTTTGAAATATTTGATCTGTGGAAAAAGGTATAGGTACTTACATTATATAATTTCACACAATGTTTATAAAATTTTACTCTGCATATGTATTTTTTGTGTATGAGATCTGTGTAGGTATAACTAATTTCCGCATAAGCATAATCTGTCGTCATTTCGCTCAATAATTAGCTCAATAAAGCTTTCTTTTAATTAGATTAGTACTTTTAGTTATACTTATTACGTCTCATTTATAGATACTATCCTGTAGGATAAAAAACTTTGATGATGTAGGCGCGTATCGTCCTTCTAGCTTCTGTGTAAAATACATACCCATTGTACACATAGTTTAATTTTAATTAGGTAAGTACCTACTTATACTTTATAATGATCACCACATCAGGAACACAAATAACCTAATTACACGCAATAATATTATTCAGGACGGGATATTTACCGTAGTTTTCCATTTTGGCATGAGTGTCCCATATTCCAAAATGGAAAACCACGATAAATTTCCCGTTTTTATCATTATAATGTTGATAGCCGCGAACGTTTTAAAAAGATTAGTATTCATTAGAGTTTAAAAAGACCACAGAAATTTCTTGGGATTGCAATATTGTTTTATTTGGCAAATCATATCCAATTTAAACAGTTACCGGAACAAACTAGTTTTCACAGCTGACTGCCGATCAAAGCGGCTCGGAAAATGTGTTCAAACAATTTGTGATTCAGATATTTTCAACTGCCGTCTCCACTTCATGGATATTTAATTTGCAACAGATGGTCCTAATCGGTCCCTAAACGGTTTTAGGAACAAAAAGAGAATAATTCGCTATTAATGCGCTTCAAATAATACCTTCAGTCATCTTTGAACGTAATTCAATGCAAATTAGGAAAAGATATTGAAGGTTCCTGATGGAATCGAGGCTGAGTTTTGGGTTTCTTTCCAAACTAAAATCCCGCCTGGATTTTAGTCACGTTTGGTGTCCGGATGGCCTGAGCTTAGGCCCTCCCGTCCCTTGTTTGAGCACCGGGGGATCAATGGAGGGAATAATAAGATATTTTTTGTGCAAAGCTAATTTCGAGGCTTCCGGCGCGGCGTCCCTCGCCTCCCAGTGTTGATCTAACATCTGTTTTTGACTTTTTATCCTTTGTTCTAGTTACATAATGTGCGGTGGTTTCCTGAATAATGCATGCAGCTGTGAATTTCCTGCACGGATTTAAGTGGTAATAAAATATGATGGTTTAAAAAAAACATTAATCATTTTTGTATTTACTAGTACAATATTTATTATTTGTGCACGCCCAATCTGCTCTCTTGAAGTCTTACTTCCGTAGGTCAGCTGGAAAAAAAAACTTAGTAGAAATAAGCCGTACCTTTTGTGTCGTCATTCTTTATGAATTGTAATTTCATGTAAAGTAACTTGTGTACAATAACAATTAATAAATTAATTTCATTTAAACACACACTACATCTATGTTTAAAGTTTGAAAAACTCTAAACTATATTTGTCCTTATTTTTATGCAACCACCAATTTAATTTAAATCACCTACTAAAATACTTGCCTTACATCGAAAGCATAACCTCGACCGTTTCAGTCTTTTCACCTATCACCATACGCAAGTTGGGAAATTCTTAAACGATCGTGAAGTTGGGAAGACTAGTCGCGTGTACGCACGACGCACGCACGGCAGCGACGGCCGGCCGAGTCGCACCGCGCGCGAGCACTGACGGCGAGCGGCTACGACGACGGCTGCGACGGCTGCGACGGCTGCCGGCTACGAACCAAACCGCTACGAGTTTGCTGTAGCACGCTCTCATAGTAGAAAGACGTTGTAGCTAATTAATTAGCTAACTAATTGATATCCTACTAATATGACAAATGCGAATGTTTTGATGTTTGACAGTTTGAATGTTGCATTGTTTGTTACTCAAACACGCTTCAAGCACTGAGCGGATCATCGGGATGAAACTTGGTATACATATAGGTTAGGTCCTGAAAATGCGGGAAAACCATAATTTTCAGGGGAAAATTCATTTAACACGGATGAAACCGCGAGCGAAAAGCGAGTTAGGTAAAAGTTTAAGTGTGATTGTTTTATGATGATGAAGACAAATAAAAATTATGCTAGATGTAGCAATAGCATTCTTTTGAGACATAGATAGTTGAAGTGACCTTATAGAGTGGAAAACCACTTAACTGACAAGAAATCTAATAAATTGGGAAACAAAACAACTTAGTTGGACAAATAAGTATAGTAATAAACTGATAACACTTCCACGCCTATCAGGAAAATAATCTACACAATGAAGTTCCCTACTGATATACGTCTTTCATATCGGTATTAATAGAGTTTTGTTATTGCTACACTCTATAAATAAGGTCATTATTACGAAATAGTAGAAGATTGTGAGTAGGCTATAAAGCTAAATAATCATAACTTTGTCGTAAGTTTTAATTTTATTTTTGATACTTTCATAATTAAAAATTGAGAAATTGAACTCATTTTCTGGTTCCTGAAAATGGACTGCAGTTGAAGAAGTGAAAAACGGAGTAGCTTAGGTACCTTTAAATCTAATAAAGGAAGTTCTTCCTTCCCTTATAGACAAGAAAGAAAGTCCTGTAAAATAAGTAACAGCGAAGTAACTACGATCGACATTTAACTATAGTGACCTTGGAAACTTTGTTCATGATGCAATTTCCCTGGGATCGTTTCCAAGCTCCCGATACCTCCACCGGAATCGACGTAACAATGTTACAGATAACGGCTCCTGCAGTCGAAAGTCACCTCAGGAAAGAGAATTATGAGCGAGAAGATGATAGAGTATGATAGAGTTTCTATCCAACAAACTCTTAAAAAGTTATGGTACCGCAAAGAATTTTCTAGTTCAGGTTTGTTTTACAGCTTCAGAGTTTTCATCTAAGTTTGTTTTGAGGTGTCATGAATAAATAAGTCAATTCTTTGCGTGTGACTTTCGAGCTGGCACGAGAGTTGAATATTCCAACCGAGTGGTAGGTTTGGTGCTACTTATAAATAACCATTGATTTGAGAAGTCGCTGCGGGGAGAGCTAGCTCTCAACGCTTTTTACTCTTCTGTGTTAATAACAACTGTTACTGTTAATTTATTATATACTATGTTCATTTTATTTTTACATTTTACGCACATATTTATTGGATTTGTGTGGGATGATTTTGAGTTCCAGGTAATTCCCCATTTCATCTTTTTCAATGATCGAATCCAAGGATTCGAGGAAAAATAAGTAGTTCGACCATTAACATTTAAATTTTAAGTATTACCGAAAACTTGATTCACTGTTTTTTCCACTGTTATAATTTCCTTAAACAGTTAAATAAAATAAATTACATGAACTAAATACTTGCATTAACTTCTATTAGCTTAGTATATTATCTTCAAGATTATATAGGTAGTTATGTGAAACTGTATGCAAAATAGTATTTAAGTCGGGACGGTAAAGTTGAAGGTTCTACGAAATGCGAATAATAATAACGATATGACAAAAGCGGAATTGGACGCTATGCAAAGTTAGGACAAACCCGTTTTGCAAGTCAATTGATAGAAGTACCAACAACAAGCCTTATACAGGGTGTAAAAAAAAGTACTGCGTTCCTTTACACCACATGTTCTGATGATACCAAACAACTTTCCCAAAGCAAAAAAAAAATTAGCTCTAAAAAAATGCCTTTTCCATACAAAGCAAAATTTTATTTCGAGTTAAAAATTTTGTGCTTTGGGAAAGTTGTTTAGTATCATTAGTAGAACATGTGGTTTAAAGGAACGCAGTACTTTTTTTTACACCCTGTATACCTAATAATAGTCCCTGATTATACCTACAATAAGGACTGAAAATAGATCCACTTATTCGTACTTTAAAAGGAAACCTGGGAAGATTTGCAAAGACGGATTCATCCAAGGTGATATGGGTATTCAAACATATCTAGAGTTATACATATTCATCAGCGTTGCTAATTCAATTAAATGAGAATATACGAATGGAAAATTATGCAAATGTAGTAACGTACTTGCCGTTCATTGAGGCATTCATTAGGATACGTGTGTGCATGTGGGGTAATAAATTAGGTGGGTACTTACCACGAAAACCCCGAACCGATTTTAAGCGATTGTACTACTCAATTAAAGGGATTGGTTAGTGGTCCATTCAAGTATTTCTCCCACACGAAAGTTTAGTGGATTGCCATTTAAGCGATGCGTGATAGATAAGGTAACCTATACTTCTAGTAATACTTACACAATTCTTTCTTTCTATTCAAAACCCTCAAACTTGTCAGGACGTGGCGAAAACACCATTCTAAATATTAGGTCGTTTACGCTCTGCCTGTACCCATAAGGGGTACAGGCGTAACTATATTATGTAAGTATGTACTACAAAAACCTTGAAAAGATTCTAAAGGATTGTTGGACTAATAAGGGATTGCTATTAATCCCTCAATCTGTTCAATGGGTGATGAGTCCGACTACCAGGAATCTTATTTTCCCTTGAAAGGCTTAGCGGTGGAGCCACGCCAAACCGTTTTAAAAAAGCCACTAACATCATTCGAGGAGCCAACGATTGTAACTTTAAGCCGGTAAGTCTTTGTACAGAAGAAAAATGTCGGTGAAATGAAAATATTCGCGCAGAGAAAAGAATGTGGAATATGTAGAGCAGTATTAAATACTTAGTTATATAAATCGAGATTTTTATTCACCAAAAAATTTTTTACGTCTACGCGGGAAAGTACATCATTCCTCCGGAAAAAAATATTAGCAGCTGCTGCCACCGCCGACAGAAAAGTATAGTGCTAAACATAATAATAAATACTATACTCAAAACATATTTAAATTAATATAACTTTAATGCTTTACATGTACATAAGTATACCTATTTATGAATTTTAACATTTACTGAATTATATTTAACACTTTCACGCACTGGAAGTATTATCTAGATTTTAAGTGTGGAGTATACACTTAAAATCTAGATAATACTTATATCATCCATGATACCTATCAAATTATAATGACATTTTCAATAGGGCTAATCAGATGCCCGCTATCTAAACCTAAGCAACAACCATAATAATCGGTATCAACAGAGCTATAGCAGTATGGATGTTTCGCCGATACGTTTCAACTTAATGTCAAGCAGAAGCAGCCATTCATTGCTTGTCGAGTCCTAAATCTGTGATACCCATGTCAAATAAACTGGCATTGGATTTAAGCAATGTTACAATCGCAAGTTGCAGCGCATCAGCGAAGATTCAACCATAGGATAATGGAAGCGATAATCCTGGGGCAGTGCATAATGTGAGCGCTGGCCGCTGGATGCAAGCAGCCGTGCCTTAATCACATGACGACTGTTGATAGTAGACACGAGGCGTAGTGACGTCATAAATATGACGTATCTAAATATATCTAGGAGTGTGACGGTTGTATACTGTAATCAAATTGTAAGAGTTAGTTTACGCAGAACTCTTCTAGAGATATAAGTATCGAATGAATGACCTCTCCCGGCGCTAAGCAAAAGTTAACACCGTTTAAGTAAAAGGTTTCTCAGCCAGCGATTATCGGCTCACAGTAAATGTACCTTGAGAATAAATAAGGGTTTACTTATGCAAATTATTTTTTTCTACTGAATACCCCTCTGGACCTTTCGTTCATCATAATGCTAAGTAAAGGTCGCCGAGACTAGGCGTGTGTGTGGAGCCTCTGGGTGCGCCGCCGTGTGAGCTTCAACTCGCTCGCGGTGCGGGTCCCGACTACATCTGGGCGTCTTCACCTCGCCTGAGTTTTGGCCGAAAGGAGTTGTCTTTCGCCGCTTCCGCCGAAAATTTCGGCGTAGTACTACAGCTCCAGAAAGAACATTTTTATTAGTCCGTTTATGGTATTATTTAAATAAATTGTATAGTATTACTGTATTTCTATGGGCCCTTGTTGCCTGAAATAAACGTTTAATAATAAATAAATAATACTTAGGTTATAGTGCCCGCTTTCCATCCAGGCGTCTCGAATATAAACCACTTTTTATCATAAATAACCAGTGGACTGGTAGGAAAATTCAATTATTATAACCTATAATTGAACCCACTACCAATTCACACACGAACAATATTCAATTACCAACACGTTTTATCACTCGCTGCGCAACAGTGCCTGCAGTACTCTCCAACAATCATACTCGTTTTGTTCAAAACAGTAAACACTATAAGTGAACCTTTTATGAGAGTTTATCTAGCAAACTAGCGCCACCATAAACTATGCACTTTCTGTTACTTAATGACTACAATCTACTGGGGCCCGCTTTCCAACTTTTTCTGCCAGGTTTTTGGTGGCGCTAGTTTGCTAGATAAACTCTCATAAAAGGTTCACTTATAGTGTTTACTGTTTTGAACAAAACGAGTATGATTGTTGGAGAGTACTGCAGGCACTGTTGCGCAGCGAGTGATAAAACGTGTTGGTAATTGAATATTGTTCGTGTGTGAATTGGTAGTGGGTTCAATTATAGGTTATAATAATTGAATTTTCCTACCAGTCCACTGGTTATTTATGATAAAAA